>JAUUEB010109159.1:0-15017 GCA_032362205.1 Clione limacina | reverse complement strand
AGAGAGAGAGAGAGAGAGAGATGGGAGAGAGAGATGGGAGAGAAAGAGATGAGAGAGAAAGAGAGAGATAAAGAGAGAAAAAAAAGAGAGAGAGAGAGTTTAGAGTTGAAAATTTAGGACATATTAAAGGAGTGGTGGATAGCCAGCCAGTTGGATATAGTAACGAGATATTTACTATCAAGTAGACAATTGCACCATTTTTTGTACATGTCAAGGTTTCCACAAGTGTCAATCATTGCTCTCCTCACAGGAATGCGTTAAATATATAACTTAAATAAGTGCCTGGCGTTGAAGGACAAACTATTCAATGAATATTCAACGAACCTTGAGAAAATAAACCACTCCTTACTAGACCATGACTAGACACACTAATGCAGAAATTGCTTTACTTGCTGTGTGCTCATGTCTACAATTTACGAGGCTTCTGTTTAAGTAAACTACAAAAGAGACCTTTGAGGTCCAGGTAATCACTTAACCGATCACAGGCGCGAAGCCAGGATTTTGAAAAAGGGGTAGGGACAACCTAGGGTCGTGTCAAAAAAACGTCCATGAATTCTCCGAAATTTCTTGAAAATGAGGTTGAATGGTGTAAAATCTAGATCATTTGAATATGAAGAGAGGCATTCCCCCATGTCCCCTGGCTATGCGCCTGACTGATCATATCATATTTCAAAGTAATACAATATATTTATTGACTTTGCCATTAGGCCGTGAAAAAGGTGTGAGGAATAAGCTTAATTGGTAGTGTAGTTGCTGTTTGAATATGATTAAGTTAGGTATATATCGACCATTCGAAATGTTTGTTGTAATATTCTGTCTAGTATTTAGTTTCATAAAAATCGACTGTCTTGTTACTTGTTTCTCTTTCTTTTCTATTCTCTCATTTGAATAACTTTTTTTTATAAATTTTCAAATTTATTCTTATTGCATCACTTTTCTCTTCCTCGCACATTCTCTCTAGTCCATCTAAACAAATCAATCGTGATACAATTTGTCCCTTTAAGCATACATGTTTATCTATCACACCAAACAGCTGAGTATCATAATTTACTTTTTTTAAATGGCAAAATACGGGAAATGAATTGTTCAGACAATAGTGTATTTAGGTTATAATGAAATTTGTTTAAATTATAATAAGATTTGAATAGACATTTCAAAACTGGAAACCGAATATCAATTTAAGCAAAACTTGGATTAGGACAAAAACAGAAGGAACAATAAGGACAGCGACGTAATGAAAACAATTATGAATCTAAAAATAGCATACGAACCTCCATCCAAGGAAGCAAACAATTAACAGAAATAAGAGGAACTTTATTAACTAGCAAGTTGCGTACGCTAAAAGATCCCTTGGTGGTTCGAAATCGAAGGAAGAGAAGCAAACAGAAGTGCTATCTGGGCACAATTCAAAATGCCTACTAACTGTAGCAGTCTAGCAGGCCAAATACAATACATAATAACGTCTCAAAACAGCAAGCGGCCGCCTAAGAGGCAAAAGGAAGCATCTAAGTGTTAAAACAAAGACAATAACGATGTGAAGCAGTATGCTTGCGACAAATCAACAAACCGAATCACTACGTTTGAGCTTTAAGCTAACACATAAGAAAAATACAATAAGATATTATTGGAATTCACATTTCGAAACTAGAAGTCCATTATGAAAAATGTTGAAACAGGACAAGAAAACAGAAGAAAATAGTATCGACAGCAACGTGATGAAAGAATATATTAATCTCAACATGATGTAATAAATTAACAACATAAAAAAGGCAGATAGACTTCTATCACATGGTTATGTGACGAATATATCACAAAAATTAATCACCAGAAAAAAGAACTTAAAGAAGCAAAACGCAACAAAACGAACATCAGTCAACCTGTAAAACCTAATTATTCTTGACATCTTCAAACACTCTGCTCTAATTGATTTCGACTTAAAAAACTCACCAAAATAAACAAGTACGACAGGACTTTTGTATCTACAGATGTCTCAGTTTGAACTCACGGTATATATTAAGTGTGGCCATGAGAGTGCGGGAGGATATTTTCTCTTGTGTAACGACTAATTTGAAGTTAAATCAATTGTAGATTACTGTCTGTCATCAGTGTTTTAAACCCTTCTGAGAACAAGAATGTTATATGTAAAGCGGATTATATATAAGCGTTCTTAAAAAAAAGACCAATCCAGTGGAGAGTGGTAGCAAACAAACGGCACTGGTTCTATTCAAACCCGGCCCTCTTGCATGTGAGGTGAGATGTTGTCCCTCCCCTAAAAAAAACTGGATGTTTATAGGACTTAAATTCTCTTAAATGTAAGTTAAATCAGGAAATTACGCTGGAAGTCTTCGATTATGTATCACCAAGAGATTATTAATCTGTGCAGGTTTTGTAGAGTTAATACAGTGTCGAAATAGTCTGAGATAATTGTTACACAAGACCTATTATATTATACTCTCGTCCGCCTCATCCTATAGTAGGAGACTCACCGCTGGTTGGAAGAGAAAAGGTCCAGAATGTGAACCTGAGTTTGATAAGCAGTTAGTCACTAAGGTTTGGGATTTAACTTAGTTGAAATTGAGTTGGAAGTGAACTTTAAAAAAAAATTATATCAACAACAACATCGTCCTTCTCAGATAAATGACTAGATCTTTGATATGGAAGTTATCAGTAATACGATGCAACTTCTAGGTACTATTAGGTTTATTCTACAAGTTTGTTGTGCCCCAAGCACGGTCTCAATATTGCGTTCCAAAATATAGCAACTTTCATCAAAATTTCGGTACGTAAAAAAACTCAGGCGAGAATCCGAATTCAAGTGAAGTGGCAAGTGCTTTAATTTCTTGACCAATTCTAGCCAATACAATGATTTACTATATTAAAATGATATCAAATATTTCATAGAGCTGTGTCCAATTTTAAAACATAATTTGAATCAATGATTGCACACTAATACAAGCAGAAACATCGATTGCTTACATATGTCCAACAGCTTATCTCTTTCATATAAAATGGTAGCCAAAACGATGTAAATAAAAATTAAATAAATAAATGTCCTTTCAAGAAACGCATATAAATGTCTTGCACTAGATTATAGTTGGATTAATAAGTTAGTACTGATCTTATTAGCAAATCAGATGGATACCAAATGATGAACATGTATAAAAACTGCATTATGTGTCATAGAAGAGAGGAACATGAGAAAAGATCATTTGAATGGAGAACGAAAATAATCAATAACACATAGATATGCTACATAAAAATGAACATCAAAGATAAAATTGTAGAGAATAAACCCGAAGACTCTGGGAAACAGCGTCGTACAAGAATGAAACATTTAAAATATGGATTTCTGTCTTTCATATAATCTTCTAATAATAAACAAAAGATGGTGATGATGACGTGGTATACAAAAAGAAACCATGACATGGAAATAAGTAAAACAAGAAATAGAAAACAGCTTGGCATAATAGAAGATTTATCAGATTTTAAATGTGTTAGATAAAATGATTTTTTTCTCTTTATCATTAGCAAAAGCTTATCTGAACCCTGTTCAATCCACTTCAGGTGTATCAAATAAATACATTTGTCAAAACAACATATTTTGTAATAGTAAATTTGTAACAATTTAATGATGAGCGACTATTTTTTGTTTACATAGATCTGAGTCATCTCCATAAGCAAAAGTAAACTGCTGTAACTTTTTTCTATAGGACTATGCTATCTTGCACCAATGCCCTAAAAATCACCAAATTCATCATCAACTTTATAAGTTTTGGTCAAAGACTGGTCGAGCCTAGTGTCAGTGGAACATACATGATATGTGGCATGATAAACAGTTCTTTCTTTTAGAGTTTGTTCAAGTTGCATACACCATCATAGCTATAGACTTATCTTTATGTGATGATGAGCGAAGATGTTAAAAACTCATTATTATATCTTGAGCGATTTCTCATACTCACTTTTCTGGAATGCTTGTGACAAGTGTGATGAGTGAGTGATTCAAACTGGCAATCCTCTGGAGACCAAAGTATAAATCATTTTCCCACCGATCTGCACCCTGCCATAACATGAGGAGAAAACTAATAATATTTAGATATCATGGACGGGATTAACATAAACACAAGGACGAGCATGTGGAGACTATTTTGTCTAAGGGAAAATATTAACTGAATTATTGTTAAAATCTAAGTATCTAAGCAATCAGGTAACAAATTACAATATTATCATAATGATTTTTGGGAGTTATCTCCATAATTGTGTAAATTAATGAATGTTTTTTATATTTATCAATCAAAATTTCAACTTTTTAAATACAATGTTTATGATTTAATACAAAACTTCCGTATCCAACTGATACTGTAATATTAAGACAATTTAAGTACTTAAAATAATCAATTAAAGCAATAAAATTATTAAAACAATCAGATGCGTGAATTACCTAAAATTAATCCATTACTTTTTTCAGCCAAGCAATTTTTGTAAGATTTATATTGTCAATGTCCATAGGTCGCTGTTAGTCTAATTTATGTGAATTTGATCAGACGATACAATGACAATGATTCGTTATCTTTGACAAAAACGTGTTCTTATAGATAGGGCGTCCCCAGATTTTCTTTGTATCCAAACTAATAATTCAATCAAACTAAAGCATGCTGAGCTAAGACCAAATAAACGATACACTTAACAGGCTTGTATTTTTTTGGAGAAAACCACCTAGTCTATATCCGTACTAATATAGCCCGAGGCACCTTTTATTTTACCAATTTCACCCTTAACACCACACCGACATTAAGGGAGTTTGACATGACCTATGCGGATATCTAAACATAGTCGATGATAATACAGGTTAATTTAGTTTTTGTTGACAAGATTGTCAAAACTTAAAATATTCAGAAGAAAAAACAGAATCGAAAGAAAAATCCGATTAAAGCAAACGAAACACTAAAACACCGACAATGGACAAAGAATTACCAAATGAAAAGTACCACGCAATATTCGTAATATTAACATATGAGCACGAATTCTTTGATAAAGAGAGAAGTAAATACAGATTCGCTATTCAAACAAAGCCATTATTATATTTATAACTGTACAATTTAGGTTTATAATTATTGTAATTACGAACTTCTTAATTGAGGAAACGGGTATTCAAGCTATAGTTTTAAAAATAAACGAAAGCTTGAATAACCGTTGTTATTGATCTTTCCCCAATGGAATTGCCATTAAAATCAAAGGCCGAAGCGTCAAACGACGTGTAAATAATTAAGGCAAACATAGCATTAAGGCGTTGTAAAATGAGTTGCAGGGGACTTTTTTTTAATATCTCCGAGGTCTGAATTATTCATTTGAGGAAATGAGAGTTAGCAAAAAATACGAAAATATCTGTTCCCATTATGAATATTAGCTTCCATATTGAACAAAAGAAAGGATGTGTTAGAGTTAATCATTTATTAGATTTTTAAATATTATATGATTAATGCCCATTTACAAAATTGACAAAATATGATGCCATAACACAAAAAATTCAACATTATATTAGAATCATCTGTTGGCAGAGAATGTTTCCCTCATTCGCACATCAGATCCATTATACAGCAATTCAAGTAGGCACAAGTATCAAACTTTCGTCGTCACATAAGTTCTTATTGAATAGCTTTATAAACGATCTGATATGGGAAAAACAAAATGAAAAGCTTAAAATTTCAATATCACAAAATTCTAAAACAATTAACACACCTCAGTTTAGAGTCAATATTTATGCTAATGTTACTACTTTTACTACTAATACAAGTAAATGACGCTTTATCGGAAGTGGTCGTATGGGCACCTAGTTGATGGGAAATAATCTCTCTCAATTTATGCAAAATAACGTTATCATAAATACCAAAGCATGTTACATGATTTTAATTCTTTAAATTTCTTAAATAATGTTTTGGCTACAGACACTATTATAACAATTTTAGTTTTGTCTCTATTATTTCTGTGTTTTGCTTTTTGTTTGGTGTCAAAACTGCGAAAACCTGCTGAAACTTTAACATAATCTATTTATTCAGAACAGTAAAGTGTTTTATATTACAAACATTTTGAGTGGTGATAGATATGTTGAAAAAGAACGAATGATAACGAAGAAATCAGTATTTACACTACACTCTACACCTTTATTTTGATTAACCGTATTTTTACCCTGGAAAGCAGCGATGAAGCGTCAATATTTCATGTGAGTTTGAAAGGTCTATCACAATCAAACGGATTTGTTATCTAAAGATGTTGGTCTTCAAAAAGCAATGATAGACTTTGCCCCTTAAGATGGTTCCAATGTAGTCACTCATAGACTAAAATCTCCTCGGACATGTGCAATGCATGCATTTTTGTCTATTTTGCAAAATCTTATGGCACCAATGTGTATCTCGTAATTGTTTCAATTATAGTTAATTATAGTTCATGCTAAGTTATTTTTGCATTGATTGTACTTTTTGCAAGCACTCTGTAAATATGGCGACTTTGTATCAATATTTTTTAATTAGTATCTTTAAGCCTTTCAAATTTCAAATATGGTCTTGTCTCAATATTAATATTACAGTCGTCAGGCCCATACAACATATAATAGAATAATCACAGAAATGACCTTGGTTATATTCATGACTTTGACACTGACAATTTCGAATTATTCTTTCTTACTAGATTTATCACTTGATAATGAAAATAGAAAAGTAAATATAATGCAATACCTATGCTCAATTTGACCTTCAAACGACATTGAAATGAAAAACTGACCCTGGAAATTAATGTTTTGCTACCCAAACATATAATACGGATAGATATATCATTTGATAGAAATAATGAAAGTTAGCAGCTATCGGTTGACTCTAATTTGTTTTTTCCCCATAGCGGCCATCTTCAGGGGCGCAGGAATGGCTTTTTGTTATTTTTCTCTTTAGAGTAATACACATGGTATGCTTTATACTATTTAGAGTCATACGCTGCCCCGTGCCCTTTTTCATTAAGGCCCCCGTCCATCTTTAACTTATGCTTATTACACCCTTTGCTTTTGAGATGCAGCTTGTCTTTTTGAAAAATTCCTTTTGTATGGTCTTGGGGAGCTTACCTTCCAAAGATGACCTTTGTATCATGTCAAAGCCTATATTTATTGACTTAACAAGACTACTTATCTTTGATAACATTCACTTATCTACACGATAACATCAGATTCTATAGACTAGCATATGTGACATGTCATAACTGCTTCAGATGTGTTAATGCGTTAACAGTCTAAACGCTTTGTAACCAAGCAAATTATGGAGTCAGCAGTGAGCACTACTACAATGGTACACAAGACAGACCGCGTCTGTATGAAACTCCTGCTATCATCACAACTTACTACACACACACATATATATATTTATATATATATATATACATGTTGGTTTCTCCCGTTCACATCAATAAAATAAAAATGATAAATAAAAAGGAATGTGGGCAATCACGTGACCATAAGTTTACACTGACTTTTGGTTTGTTGAAGATTTTGTCTGTGTAGACATTACTAAGTGACCTCATAGATTCCCACTCCCCGGAAGACAACAACTGTGTTATCGTGGCCGTTGCTATCAGCTTGATCTTCATCGTCACGATGTCCCACTGGCAAGCACAACAGAAAAATACAACATGCATCAAAGTGCAAAGTGCAAAAAACAAAACATGAGCAGAATGAAAGCTAATAAGAAAAAAAAAAATTCCATTGGTATGAGCTGCACATCAGACAAAATAAAGCTATACTGAGACTTTCGTTTCCGCAACCCTGTTCACAAACCCCAAATGATTTAAGAAAGGTATAAAAAGCAATATTAGTGTTCATGTTGATTAATGAATTACCACTATGGTCATTACAAAGAAGTACATCTCACACCAATAAAAATATGAGCTAGAATACAATTTATAAACAGTTACAGAAACATGAAGGTGGATCATCTGTATTGAGTAAAATCAAAACCTCTGTCTAAAATTAAAATGTAATTCACGCTAACGTCCTACCTAACAAACCTAACGCAAACCTGGATAAGGGACTTCTTCAATTTGATGAAGCATTTGTGGGAACTGAAGACTAACATAATTTTGTGGTTGTGCTATTAATCATTGGATCTTTAAAACCAATGTAAAAAATTGAAGGTTAATTTCAATTAAAAAAGATATTATAAAGATGGAGCTAAAGCCTATCATCGAATTAAAAAAGCCATTTTGGACACGGACATGCAGAATGGACGTAAATCAGGGATGACAAATGAAGAGATGTGCCCACAGATGCATGTTAGAACCATGCGTTTTAAGCACGTTTCATAAAAACAGAGTGGACATCGCAGAGATGATATTACGAAAGTTCTAGCACTGCCGCAACAATCTACTGTCCAATAAGGTATTGCATTCTGACAGGAATAGCGGAAAGCTGTAGATTGTGAAGAAGAAAGAAATTAAGTTGATTCGTTGCATTGACAATTAATTGAGGAACAACGCAGATTCCTAGCCTGGGAATATTGTTAAACATCAGCGAAGTGAATGAACTAACCGAGGGAAGCAAAACGCCTAATTCGTATCATTTTTAACAATTTAGAATATATAAACAATGTGTTTATTGTATATAGGTGGGTATTTTGTAACGTCAATGAGTTGAAACCCTTTCAGGCGCGTAGCCAGGGTTTTGAAATGGTGATACAAATTTTTGTTTGTTAAATCAATGTCCGCGAAGCGGCCGAAAATTTGATA
Organism: Clione limacina; assembly: GCA_032362205.1. Taxonomy (NCBI): domain Eukaryota; kingdom Metazoa; phylum Mollusca; class Gastropoda; order Pteropoda; family Clionidae; genus Clione; species Clione limacina. The sequence continues at coordinate 6,260 of JAUUEB010109159.1, read as the reverse complement.
ATGAGTTAGGAATTGTTAGAACTTAATGCAGTTTTGACTCAAATGAGGGGGGGGGGCATTCCCCCATATCCCACCTCCTAGCTACGCACCTGAGCCCTTTCACTTAATACTTGGTTGTGGGAGGGTATCATTATCATAAGAGGGTATTCAGCAAAACGTTCATTTTTTTCAAGGCACTGGGGAAACACAGTCTAAGTTGGTTTCAAAATTGAAAAACACTGAGTAACACGACATGGAACAGTGGGGTAGAACATCTATTGAACGACAGTCAATAAATAAAAATATGATATGGGATTAAAACATGAAATAAACAAGCATCCAAAAAATAAGTGTGCTGATAGAAAACAAAAATTGTGATTCAGTTATATCAAAAGAACTAATCTGAAAAAAGTGATCATATAATCATGCATTGTTCATTGTCAAGTTCACAAATAACTTTAATTAGCAGACAATCAAAGAGTTTGCAATGAAAAGCGAATATAGGATAGAACCAAGCGTTAAGTAAACCAAATCATTTTTGACAACCAGAGCCGTGGGGAGAGAGGCTGCTGGTCAACTGAACCGGGTTCAACTGGACCCATGGTACAAGTACCCACACAGATAATTATTGTACCCAAGAACCCGTGATGGCTCTCCACAGCCTTTTTGACAACAATAAACAGTAATTCAAGCATGCTTTAGGGCATGCAAACAAAAAAGGTGTGAACATCCAACGGTGAAATCTTGAAGCACGACCAAACACAAGGCATGCTGCAAATGAAAGACCATCAAACTGACTTTTGGTTTGTGGAATGTCGACTCTCTATAGACATCTGTGAGTACGGCCATACTCTCCCAGTCGCCATGTTCGAGCAACTTGACCAATAAGCTGGCCGATTTCAACTTGGCCTTCATTGTCACTATATCCCACTGTGGAAGTATTCATTAATAGTGACATTTGAGACATTTTGTAGGAGGACAGGTGTGGCCAACAGCGTCAAACTTGTGTCTTCTTAAACATATGAATTAAAACAGAAAAAATTCAGGGATTATATTATTTGTGAATTGATGAGGAGTATCAACATGGGTTAAAGTCTTCAATGTAAATTAATGTAACTGTAAAGTCCTTTTTTACAAAACTTTTAAAGCTTTTTGAAAAGGATTGATTCATCTCGTTTAACAATATTATTGATTTGAAACAATATACTAGCATACCCCCTAACAGCTGTTATGTAAACAAGGCTCCGTTTCTCATTACCTGTCTATACACGACATCATTAAAACAATCAAACAGAATTAACGTGAAAACAGGAAAAAAATACTCTTCTGTTTGATGTTAGGAAGCGAGTCTCTCGGGGGAGTTCACTATATTTGTTTTAGACAATTGATACAGTATCTAGAGACTACAGGGAAAGATAATGTAAAATAGTTGTGACATTTTACATTTTATTACAAATTAAACTTGATACACCATTTATATCAAGCTGAAGAAATAACATTTAAATCAAGGCAGTGATGAAATAATTAATTTCATGAACACACACACAAACATAATTAGAACGATAATTACAATTTTCTATTTTTTCATTTATTTTGTTTGTCTGAGTGTGTTCTTTGTTGCTACGCGGACATCAAAGACAATCGACCTGATAATTACTGGACTGGACTTTGATGCCATTCATTTATTCTGATGCAACTTAATTCCTAACAACAGGGAACCGTAATGAAAAATCATTGTTTAGAAGATTATCATTGTTTCTTGAAATGTTCAAGTATCGACATATGCATTTTTGCTTTGACTGCGTATCAACCAGCATTTGAATGGCGGTAAGGCTGATTACTGTAAACATGAAAGTAGCGTCAAAAGTAATGGAGATACACTACAAGATGTATATTTGAAAATGAATTTTAAATGTAATTATCTTTTACAAAGTTTTTTCGTTGTAAATCTGCTTTAATTTTTATGTCAACTGCTAATAGGCCATGAGCGGTCAGACTCAACTTAACATAAGCAAATGATAAATTTCAAGCAAAATGTATAATTAAAACTTTTTCTTTATTCAGAAAACCCCAGCTGATTTGAATTGTATATATTTACACTCTTTTTAAGACGTAGGCGTAAATAGGACACTATAAATGAATATCAAATTATAAAATACTGAATTCAAAAGAAAGAACTAGAAATAATTCATTACAGTTGTATAATCTTGTAGAATTGGTGTAGTTTCGAAACTTAATCTATTGCTATACATTTTAATGGTCCATAGTGATGAACTAACGAGGGATGTTCAAGATAATATCTTTATTCAACTAAAAAATCACAAGGAAGTAATTGCATGTTTATTTTTTTATTATAACTAGGGATCATTTTAAAACGTGAGTAATTTGTCTTTCGTTATCGGATAATGACAATTACGTTATTGTTCAATTTCAATGAATGAGATCATTTCATAAATCTAAACCAGTTCATCTGCTCTTAAATTGATATCATTATTACAAACAAATATTTGTTTTGCGAAACTTTGGCGTGAGCAGATAAAAACTATCAATCACGATTGGACGATATCTAAATTTAAGCAAGTTCCATAAAGGTTCAACCCTCATACGAATCAGTGAATCCGTACAAATACATCTTTTGTGAATCTTTTGCGTAAGATCCAATTAAATAACCCCTGGAGGCTCACTCGATTGTTGAGATTAGGTCATGCCTAATTCAGTTTCATAAATTCAAACCCCGTTTATTATTTAATCTTTGTCCTCTTTCTATTTTGATATATATACTGATATCATTAAAATAAGTTGGTTGTTACTTTTCATGCCCTCAAACAAAATATAGCGAGTTCCACTCTTCTTATGTGTCGGAGACAAACTCTGAGGCCATCTCGCCCCGGAATGGGCTAAATGCGATATATAACTACTTACATTGAATTTGTCTTCTAACTTTTGAAAAACTTGAAAATGGACCACTCGGTCATCGCGCCTTTTTTATCAAATAAAATTATGTCTTTAACAATGTTTGCAGGGTTTATTAAAAAATCTTCCAATTTATAGAGCGACAAGCACATGTGACAACCCACCGTTAACATCTAAAGGGGGGAAATATCCCGTTATGAATGCTAAAACTGTACCAACAAGTCGGCATTTTTGGGGGTAATTTCCAAGTGAGAAGCAAAGGGTTCATCTAAGGGGAATTCGTCTATGATCACTTTTAATATCACGTTATCATTTATGTTTAATTTGCATTATTTAATCTTTGTTGATGTTGATCGAAAATAACCACGCACATATGAATGACACAAGGACCAAAGAACATATAGCAAACAACTCAAGGGCCATGACTCTGTAAACATCTTTTTTTTTCCAAAAAGTTGAGAAACATATTTTTAGAAGGTCCCTAGAAGAGCCTGTGTGCAATAATTCAGGGTCTTACACCCAACAATGAGTCCACTGCCTAAATAACGTACCTGAAAATATAAAAGGGACACAACTCTGCCAAAACTTTTTTATTTCAAAACATTAGACTACAGCTTTTAGGGACCAAGGAATTAAGCCTCTGTGCAAGATTTCAGATTTCTATCTTTGACGATGGAACCCAAACGTGTTCGCAAACAATTCATAAACTATGTTTTCAAATTGATTATTCAAAAAATTGTGAATCTGATTTTAGATAGTCACAAGAAGAGCCTCTTTGCAAGATTTCAGATTCTTTACTCTGAAAATGTGACCACAGTGTATTTTTGCCAAATTAACAAAGAACATATAGCCAAAAAAACTCAATAAGGGCCATCATTCCGTCAATGTTCCACAAATATTTCTGGATTTAAATAGCAGAAATTATATTCCTGGTTTTTATCATCCTTCCAAAAGGATCCGAGCAAAATTACTCAAGTTATCGCGTAAACAGACACAAACACAGACAGACACACAGACAAGACGAAAATATACCACTGCACAATATAATTGTGCGTGGAAATATCTATTTTTTTGTGAAAAAGGCGAGTAAAAATGGAAACGCATTTGGTCAGAGACTTTTAAACCCTGGCGAAAGCTGAACAATTCTTCCCCTTTTATTCTGAATGCAGGCACAAAGAGACCTTACAAAAAGTAAGTTCCTCTGGCGCGAATATGATTGACACCCGAAGATATTCATGCATTCGTTGTTTTGAACGAATCATTAACTATTCTGTAACGAAAATCCATAAGCTTACATTTAAGGGAAGTTTCTCTTGTGCGGCTGTTAATTTTTTAAGTTCATAAAAATGATAGTAAAGCATAAACATGTCAACCCGAAAAATGATCCGTTCTTTGACGGTTTTGGTTGGAAATTATTTATTGTATCTGATAATTAAGGAACACGTTGTCGCAACATATTTAATGCTATCAGCTCATTGTCAATTGTCTCAAGTGGATTTATTAACCCAAAACATTGAAAAAGACACGATCCAATCGTAAAGATTGTAAAGCATGGGTTATAAATATGAACGTAATTGTGCAACTGGCGTTAGATTTGACATTTTTTACTGGACTTTGTTGGGTGCAGGTAAATTGTCAATCAAGTTCAATTTAAATTAGCTTATCCACAAAAAATATAGACATGACATTTCCTTTCTTGACACCCAAGTTAATTAATTGCTATAAAGAAAAATATTTTCATTCGAATTGATAATTAAATTGAGACTTCCTTGATAATTTCTCTCTTAAAGCCCCCCTATTCTTTCGACGTGAAACAGTTGCATAAAAAAGGGAGATAATTTAAGTGATTTCAGCATCAAGAAAAAGAAGAAATGTCTCAGAGGATTATATCATTTTTTATATATTTACACAAATGGGGTATGGTCTCCTTTTCCTTATTCCCTTTTTTAGTTATCGTATCTCATTTATTTTTCTTTATATTAAGCTTGACCTTATTTCACTATGCAGCTTTAAATCTTGGTTATGTCCATTATATCTTCACAATCATCCAAACATATTTCAATCTTTTAACGAGCATACCGCAACTCAAATCTTTTGAGTTGGAAGTCCTTTGTTGCTGCCATAAATGATAGTAGTCGTGATTGGAAGATGATGATTTATTGTCAGGTTCCCATGCGGCCTTTGTGAGCTAGTTAATGTTGCGCGAATAATCCACATGGTGTTTTTTTAATCTTTAACTTATAACCAAATTGTATAGCTCCTGACCGTTCAAGATGGAAATATCTGATTTGAAAATCCATACCGTTTTTTACTATAAAGCAAATTTAAAAAACAACATTTAAAACTATGACCGCACCTTTCAACAAACCTTAAAAATCATCGAGCACTTTTAAAAATATTAAAACATTAATGCTGGATATAAAGTCTTAAAAGAAGCAGTAACTTGAAAACTCAAAAAACGAAGACATTTATCAAAAGGTAATGAATTGTTTTCAAACGATTTCTACAAAATTGGTTGAAATCATAACATACACCGTGACTGTGGATAGAAAACATTTAATTAATACATGATGTTACCATAATCAAACATGTCCTCCATCGCCTCAACCTTTATATTAACTAATTCAACAATGATCATTGCTAGTAGTACAATAAAGTTCATGTCAAGATACAATTACATTTATAAAATAACACAGATCTTACCTTGTAATCGAACGAAAACTGTTCGTCTGAGGGCATTGCTTTTACCTGCAAATAGAAAGATGTTATTTATAGATGACAGGTTCTGAACACATTTTTCATCTCCTTTACAAAATCTTTTGTCTGTCTACGTAATATCTTTTTTTTTATCATTATCAACAATTCACAGACCAAAGTTTCCTCAACCCATTCTCCCATTCTATCTGTCTAACCTCAACCCATTCTCCCAATCTATCTGTCTATCCTCAACCCATTACCTCACTCTATCTATCTATCCTCACCCCATCTCCCACTCTATCTGTATATCTTCAACCCATTACCACACTCTATCTGTCTATCCTCAACCCATTACCCCACTCTATCTGTCTATCCTCAACCCATTATCCCACTCTATCTGTATATCCTCAACCCATTCTCCCACTCTATCTGTCTATCCTCAACCCATTCTCCCACTCTATCTGTCTATCCTCAACCCATTCTCCAACTCTATCTGTCTATCCTCAACCCATTCTCCCACTCTATCTGTCTATCCTCAACCCATTCTCCCACTCTATCTGTCTATCCTCAACCCATTCTCCAACTCTATCTGTCTATCCTCAACCCATTCTCCCACTCTATCTGTCTATCCTCAACCCATTCTCCCACTCTATCTGTCTATCCTCAACCCA
>JAUUEB010109048.1:0-15017 GCA_032362205.1 Clione limacina | reverse complement strand
AATACACCAAGAGACTTCGGAGCTTATCGAAGTGCAAGAAAGTAAGCAAGCAAGGAAGCAAGCAAGCAAGCAAGCAACCATACAAATCAGTGTATATTGTTATAGATGTGTGTTTTTCCATTTATGCAACGCACATCTTTAAGGGAGTTATTATTGGTGATATGTATATAATATATGCACTTTATACATGATTAGTCACTTTAAAACAAAATAACAATTTGTGATAAAAAACGCTAATAATAGTTATTTAGCACTCAATGCAAGCTCAGTGTCTGTAACGAGCCTTTTGCTTCGAATGTGTCTTCATCGTATGCTACACTGTTATTGATTCTTATCACACACAAAATAGTTGTGTCCTAAAAGACTTTTAAGGGACAAAGTTGACGGCTGGAGCTAGAAAATTAGTGAACAAAATTCATTGGCTTCTATAAAATATTGACAACAGAAAGATAGTCATTCTGAGTAGAATTTTACTCAACGGCGGTCTCGAGAGCACGTCTTAGCCGAAACTTCTACCACCAAACATATACTTTTATCATAAGATACGCGTAACAATTGTGAAATCAATCTATTTCCAGGGCCATATAGGATTTTGGAGAATGGTATTAACGTTGGCCCATATAATGGGCAGGGTTAGGAATAGATAAATCAATAAAGATCATTCGGTTACTAGGAAAGGTCATCATACAAATATAGGCTTTACCCCTTTGTCTTGTTGACATTAAGTATCCCCTAACTGTCATTAAAGTGTTTGTGAGGGACAGGAGTTTGCAAGAAGGATGCTCCATCTTATTCGTTAATTAGGTTGACCCATGTCTTATTCATAAAAATACATCTTCATTCATTACCACTGTCTTTTCCTGTGTAAGATCATTGCGAAGGAAATTATCTTGTTATTAAGACGAGGTGAGCCAACGGCAGTGTGTGCTTAGATGGACAGTTCATTTTATATCGTCTTTACTTACAAAACTTATTTAACATATATACAATATATTGTATTAGTTTACACTGTTGGTTAGGCAGGGAACAGCAGACACATCAAATGAGTCTTAAGTGGGAGTTCAATCCGGCACTTGCACAGAGTAATCCTAGACAATTAACACTACAACCCAACTTCAATGAATCATTTTGAATATATAAGATGATAACAGATACAAAATCACAAAACTAAACAAGACATACTCATGGCAGGAAAATCGAATTAAAATAGTGAATATAAATACACTTTTTGTTCTATGATAGGCGATAAAAGGCACTCATTTACACCTTTGCGACACGGATGTTGGTTTTTAAATTTTTAACGTTTGGAAATCGAGAGAGTGTTAATTCAAAAGGGAACCCCTTAAATGTGAAAACGAAGACGTTTTTATAAGATCTAATGGCAAGATTAGTCATTGCAAGACACACTGTACTTTAGTCTCGTGAAAATCTTTATGGATTCATTGGGTAAGCCCGTAGTTTGCTTCTAGAACTATCGAGTACTGGTTGCTTAACCTAAGTCGGCGTGTAACTGACTGTCTGCTTTTCGAGACCCAGCTACTACTTAAAAGTTCTTAAGAGACATTGGCAATCAAGTTTGTAAGTGTGTAATGTGTATATTCGTCAACATATCTGATTACTACCAACCAATTACATTATTTCACCTTGCACAAAATAGATTATCCCCATAACCGAGGGTTCCGTTAGTTTGGTTACCTCGACCATAACCCATTAAACAAGTGGTCTCAGCTTTAAATTGAAACCGCCAAAAGATTGGATTTCTTTTCTTTTATATGATTGAATTTCAGCTTCAGCAAACATCGCCTTCAATTCATTCGACCATCAACTTCAATTTCAGTCTTAAATACAAATTCAGCATGAGCTGAAAGATATAATTAGGAACATAATCGACCACTTGTCCCTTCTCGTCAAACTCCATTACATCTAATTTAAAGGTGGTCTTTATCGGGTATCCATGTGCTGTTTTCTCATATATCATCTTTTATGATTATATCTTTGAGCCATGGGCACCCGGTGCAAACCCGAAATGTGATGTCCCGTTAGTTTGTTGCAATTTATTTTGACGGTCATTGAGTACATTCACATCTGTCTCTTATCTTCATCGTCTTATTTTCTTGATTGATTGTCGCATGTAGTTGAGATTTTCCATTTCCATGTAATGAGTTTCATGTTACAACGATAATTTCTTATTTTTATTATCTAGTATAAGAGAAAGTTGCGTGATCGGTTACTGCTTGAGTGTCTTTTCAAATCTTTGTATTTATGATCGAGATTGCTTAAGATTCTTTCTAAGGCGTTATGAAAATTGGACTTAAATTTGTAGCTAACAAAAAGACAATATACGCTCGTGCAAAACGTATACTGTCGTTATGAAATAGTTTGAGCCAGGTAAGGCAGTTCCAAACAATGTTATTTTCCAAATCTTTGACAATGTTTTTTTATAGTGTGGAAGCATGGGGACATGAACTGTACATTGAGGAATAAGAAAAGATACATGTTTTGGAAGATACCTATTAAGTATGAATGTAGCAATCAAGAAAGTGAAATATTGGTTGAGAGTTATAAAGATGAATGACGATAGACTCCCGTATTCCTGTTTACAAATGTAAAAATCACATGCTCTTAAAGGAAATACACATATTTCTTTACATGTGTACAAAACCTTCTATGTAACTCAGGTTTTGGGTATGTCTGGTTAGCAACAAGTGTAGGGAACGAAAGATCATTTATTTCACAGTTAAAAACACGCTTAAGAGATATTGAAACACAGAACTGGAGAATTTTTTTAGAAACATGTACGATTGCTAGTTATTACAAGCTTATAAAATGTCAATTTCTGTAGAACCCTATCTATATTGTATACAAAATAGAAAATGAGATATTATCTGGCAAGTGTCAGAGTAGGTTGTCATGGTTTAGAGATAGATGTTGGTAGAAGAACAACGCAATTGCGGCATGGAAGAGTGTGTAAGGTATGTGACGCAAATGAAGTTGAGGACGAACTTCATTCCCTATTTTTTTGTAAAGCATATGTGGATTTAAGACATCAATGCTTACCAAAAAAGTATATTGTATATCCTAATGATTTATATTTTAATGCTTAATTGTAAAACCAATGTGTTGAGACAATTGTTTCTGTGGCTAAATTTATTTTCTTAGCTAAGCGGAAACGCACTTCTATATAAGAGGGCAATTTAGCCCAGTAACTATGTTTTAGGCTTTAGGTGAGTTAAGTCTCCTCATTTCGTTTGAAAATCAATTTAGCCCATTAACTATGTTTTAAGCTTTCTTAGTAAGATCGTGTTGAAAGTTGTGTATTATTTTGTCTTTTTTTGGGCCTCTATGCCATTGAATAAGAACTATGAAATGAAAAAGATTTCTCTAACGATTATATGTATGTGATGTCAGAGTATCATCAGTGGGATATTATTTGTTTAAACCATGAACATAATATTATTTGGCTTCATGGTGTAAAACAAGTAGGATTCCTATCAAACCAGGGACATATATGCTTTTAAGGTGATTATGCTTCCTAGTGTAGATGTATTTCTAATATTGTGTATTGTTTAAACATCTCTTTTTTCTCTGACTACAACTCAACCTGACTTGAGTTGTTTTAAATGAATACCCAAGTTTGCAGTTCAGAAATGTGTGTATCTTATGGTTTTTACACACAGATTATTGTGATTAAAGTTCTGACATACTTCGTGTCAATTTTTGTTTTTTTGTTTTTTTGTTTTTCTTCCGAGGAATTATTTGTTTTCCTTTTCACCACTTTTTCAGTTAATGAGTCATTTTATTTCTTCGTTAAGTGGCTTCTGGGATGTTTTCTCTTGCAGAATTCCAGCTTTAAATCGGGCATTTTATTTCTTGGCGATGTTTAATTCTGTAAAAAAATATCATTTTTATTATAATTAGCACGACGGTATAGCAGTATATGCTATTTTAGGGAATAATTTACAGTAATTCAAACAGTTAGGCGATTAAACTCCCAAATATAATAAAACGAAGAATGTTTCGAAAGAAATATTTACCGAGAAGCAGAAAAATCTTAAACAATCGTGGTCATTTTAACGGTCCGATATATGAACTTCTTACTCACTCAAGACAAGAAAGTTAAACATTTTTTTCAATACAAAAAGTCGCTGTTGAAAAACACTATATATCATGGACTGCCTAGTTATGAAATGCTTGTAGATTGGTGATTATGTGTCTAAAAAGCTTTGTTTGTGCAATAAAGTAAAGTCAATTTAGGATAAACAGACGATGTTATTTATCTTGTCTTTAAATCTCCGCTGGTTGTAATGATTTTGCCATGTCTTTCTATTTTAATTTTTTGCTTCTCCGAGGATGTTTTTCTCAAGAAGCATATTGTAAACGCCGGTTTAATCATAGTCTGGGATCAGATTTCTGGTGTATGTAGTGAATAACGAGCTTTCAGAAATGAATATATTCTAATAGGCCAATTATGTCCCTGTGGGCTTGATGAGCTGCTTTGGTCGTAAGAAATACGTGTTTGCTTTGCTTTAACTCCATATCGATTGAAATGCAGGACTTCCCCATTCGCTCCAATTTTACGTATTAAACTTTGTTTTTGTATTTGTTTTTTTGAAATTGCAGACGTAAAAATGCTGACATTGGCCAGTTAGAAAATTCTAGACAAGTATTGATTTTAGACTAAAGCTTGTAGAATAATAAATTATGTTACTTCTTTTTTTTAAAATATGCATGGTAAACTTTGGTTATCTATATATAACAATATACACTGAATTGTATGGTTGCTTGCTTGCTTACTTTCTTGCACTTCGATAAGCTCCGAAGTATCTTGGTGTATTTTGCTGTAATTTAAAAAAATTATGAAAATGCAAATATTTTGGATTTAATCAAGCAATTGCGATTTTTTCCTATATATTATCATATAATTGAAGACGTTTACCTCTTAAATAGTCCAGACAGCTATGGCTTTTAAACATCGCTCACGATTAGACGGACGACCCACTGTCGTCGTCAAAGATCATTGTTATTGTCGCTAAACAAAAGAGGTGGTCACGGGCCGTTAAACTTTTATACGCCATGGGCAAAAACAGGGAGCTCTACTAACCTTTATAAAGGTTCATATATAACGTTGATATATCAATTCATATCGGAAATCAAAGTGCATATTTCTTAATTCTAATAACAGATTAATAATCTACACAGTTCAGCTTATTTAATCTTTACAAAACTCAATGTCTTATAAACAAACATCATGGCAAATTTCATTTCAGCTTAAACGGATTAACCAAGCTCACCCAACCAACACAAAACAAAGAAGTTTTTTCCTTTAAAAATAATTCATCAGCTATAACCATTATCCATAAGCATAGAAGTTATGTAACACAAGTAATATTCGAAGGCATTTAATACTATGATTAATTGTTCAAATCGAAGCTAAATGGTGTATATTTACAGCTTTATTAAAGTTGGTTCGGACCATTTCTGAAAAACATAAGCTTAATGGTGCATTTAGGGCTATGTAAAGATATGTTTGGGGACAACAATGCAAAATGGATGCTAAATGGTGCATCTTAGAGACCGAGATAAAGGGGAGTCTGTAAGCAAATGTAAGTTAAATGGTGCATTTAAGAGCTATGTTAAAGGGGGTCTTGAACATAAATAAAAATGGAAGCTAAATAATGTATTCTAGAGCTATGTAACGGGGGATCTTTTAAACAATTTGAAAAATATAAGCTAAACAGAACCAAGAGCATGACATTAAGGAACGACAAGAAACTTCGTATTCCAAAGGAGCTCGTCAGCAGCTCGAAGCATTGGCTCACAGGTTAATATGATGTCCATACAAAAGTAGCAATGCAATAAACATAACGTATCGATACGTCTGGTAAAATCATCTACTATTTAGACTGGCAATCGTCGGCATTATGGCAGCTCGTTTATTCCATATAGTTAAATCAGTCAATAAAAATGCACACGTATGTCATCTTATTTAAACTTTTTTCGTAAATCAATCTACCACAATGTGTATAAACACGACATTTTCATAACACTTATTACATATATATATATAAGCGTGATATGATATAAAATAAATATAGACTTTTTACATGAACTTGATATCTTTTTTAACCGTGTGACTGTAGTAGATGGATAACCCATTTCATGATGCGCACGATATGCAGCCTCATTAACATTTCAATTTCTACCATTGTTGCATGTACTGTTTACGCCAGGGCGCTTACGATAGGTCAAGCAAAACTCTTACATGCTACAAAGTTTGAAAATACTGACACAAGGTTCGACAAGATTGTAAACGCATCAGTCATAGTCGCACACCAGGTTAGAGAATCCCTAATTTGCCAATTTTAGACAGGAAAAACCAAGACACAAAAAGATGTGTACCCTCCCCCCTCAAAATTATGGATACGCGCCTGAAAACACTAGCGTTATAATACCGATTTTCTTATACTATATAATTCGCGAAGTTTTGTATTCTTGTTGATATATAAAATGTGTATTTGTTCCTTAAAATTTAACAACCACATTTACTTTATATCTCCAATATCTTGGTCTATACTTATTGTCCCTAGAAACATTAGCATATGGGTGAGTATTCTGACATTAAGGCCATTGTGTCAGCACTTTTCTAGTTAATATTGACTGGTATCAAGTGCAAATCAGAATATTTGTTAAATATATCCCATAAGATTGTCTATCGAATGAAACTAGCAACGCCTCAAGACACATGGCAATACTTCTATATGTGATGGTATTCTTAAATGTCATATTACCGCATCTAAACGCGTGACATTAACAACTCAGTAAGGAATAAGGATCATTGGGAAACAGTTTCGGTATTTCCCGGAAAATTGGACACCGTAACCATTCATTATTCTGAGTTTTCTTAAGCACAAAATGGTCCAATTTAGACAATTTGTTCAGTATGATACTTATAATATAGGAGGATCGAGATCGGGATCACATGTCACAATTCCTAGGAATAGAGGTTCTCGAAACTGTGAACTATATTACTGATATTACCAAATATATATCTACATAATATAATTCAAAATATGTTGTGTTTTTTTCTGTGTTTTTCTGTGTTTGTATACAATGTGATCACAGCCACATTTTTTACTCAATCAATCTGAGACTTTAGCAAACATGTTGGTAGATGTTACCAAATGTGTGGTGAATCTTTTGGTGAAAATCGGTCGACTGTAAGAAAAGTTATTAGCTTTTTAGGTTTTGGTTCATATTTTACAGTGAAAATATAGAACACAGATGCAATGAAACTCATTATTAAAACATTGTACTTTCTTCCTATCGCATATAATTTACGCGCCTCAGCCTAATGGACACAAAATTATATTTCCATATTCAGAGATATGTAAACAAAAGCTGAAACAAAAAGTGAATTTTAATACGGGGTGTTCCAAAATATATTTTAAAAAGGGGATAGTGGAGATACAGATAGAGAGGTCTACTGGGTGGTTAAAAAGTCAGCAAACGCGCGACATTAATAACTAAGTAAGGAAGAAGTACCATTTGGAAATAGTTTCGGTATTTCCCGGTAAACTGGTGTCCGTTATCATTCTTTATTCTGAGTACTCTAATGCACAGAATAATCCATTTAAGAAATTGTGTTCAGTATGATACTCAAAATATAGGGGTATCGAGACCGGGATCACATGTTTAATTTACCATGAATAGAAAAACTCGAAACTGGGAAATTGTTATATTCTAAAATATATATTCTAACTAGAAAAATGAATACTCTTAGAGAGTAAAACCACGACTATCAGAGAAAAGTAACAAAGAACATATTTTAAACATTAAACTCAATAAGGGCCATAACTCAGTCAATTTTTCACAAATATTTCTGAATAGCAAAAACATTGTATACTCATTCTATGACACCCTCCCAAAAAACAAATTCTCAAGTTATCGAGTAAACTGACACACAGACACACATACAATGAGAACATATAACACTACACAATATACTTGAGTCGTGGAAATATATCATACAGTGTCCATTTTTGTTTGCCTCTTTTAAACGTAAGCTGAACAAACGGTTCAAGATAAATTCATTTTGTTTTTTGCAAAACAAGGATACAGTTTATTAATTTTTGTTCATAATACAAAGATCCAAATCCAACAGTTGGTTATCTGTCTGCACCAAAAAAGGTAAAGATAGGTATAAGCAGGAAAACAACGAAAGAATAACGTCGAAAATAAACAAAACTAAACTGAACATTTCTTAATGAACAGACAGAATAACATGTGGCAATAAAAACAGAGACAACTGAAGGGCTATCATTTCAATAACAGTTTAATATCACAGTTACATAACATTAACAATGTGTTCATGATATATGATTAGTGATTGCATCATCTAATTTCGACACGCTGGCCTCCACTAGCAACAAGACGCTTCAGTCGTATTTCCAGCTGTCTCCATGTGCTGTGCAGCATGATAACTGTGACGGTTGCGTCGGCCGCTCGAATCCTGTTTTTCAGTACGTCTATGTTGTCAAAAGGGGACTTGAACACTTGGAGTTATGCCGTCACGTCCAATCCATCGACCAGGAAACACAGAAACTTTGAGACCCCGATAAGTGGGCCACCATCCAAATGAAAAAAACAATTTGGTTGTCTATCCCGTATTTAGAGATTAGTATACTCTTTTAGTAGAGTCATGTAATTGTCTTGATTCACAGTAAGTTCATCAAAAAAATATGGCCCTACTACCCTATCATGAAAGAGTCCACACGTTCACTTTTGGCGAGTCTCGCTCAAACTCATGAATCACACGGGGGTTTTATGCTCCCCTTATACGTGTGTTGTGGCCATGGACAATACCTGATACGTTGCATGTTAGATAATCTGTGATAAATACTCGCTGTAGGTCGTCGCAGAGAGTGCGGTCAAATATGGTTTGGACAAACCTTGCACACTTTGGATAGTCGTCTGGATGCAGCTTGTGAATTAGGTGGATCTTATAAGGGTAGAATCTCATGTTCTTTTTTTAGAATTGTATGTGTACTTGATTTGCATATAGGCACCTGTATAGCTACTCTGAGTACCAATGTGTGTGTTCCATCTTCATAAATCTCCCTCAGCACGTTTATACTGACAGGTTTCCGACCTCTTTTCGTCTGACTGTCAATATGGCTATCAATATGGCCAGTAGCTTTGAAATGTTGGTACCAGATTTGTATCACTCTTTTTGATGGAACACCTACTATAGCGTATACTTTTAGTGAAACCATCTGTCTAAATAATGTCACAAAAAACATTCAGATACACGATTAATACAGAGCTTATAATAATAATAATAATAGAGCTATTAACTGCACAACTTTAAAAATAAACAAGGTCAGAACGTTGAACACAAAACAACACTGAAAAAAACGCATCTTAAAGTTCCACAGCCAATATGTTTCTAGTGTCAATTGTCCTATAAAAGGAACATTTAATTCGTATAAGCGGACAAACAACTGATCTGAAGTTATATAAGTTACCAGTTTCTGCGACGTTCTTATAGGGCAATGTACAAGGTCAATATTTTAAACCATGAATAATCTGATCTTAATAGCAAAATACTCTATGTCGACCAATCTAATTAAATGGCAAACTTATGTTGCTCTTATACATTAAAGGTCATCAAGTACCTTCCTAAAAACCTAATTCATAAAAGTTATTGGTAACGCAATGTTGTGAATAGGATAATATGGAATATGATCGGTTTATTTTAAGACTGATAAGGACATAACTATTAACTCATCTTTTGAAATATACACTTCAGCTTACTTTACTTATACCGAACTCAACTTCATATAAAAAAACATTCATGGCTGATTTCAGTGAAGCTTATAATATGTCCGCAGCTTACAGTAAGTAAAGAAAACGTTCTTAGAAGAGTGTTGTTAGGCAGGCGCGTAGCCAGGATTTTGAAAAATGGTGGTTAACTTTGAATGAAATAAAAAAAAGAAATTACCGCAAAGCGGACAACATTTTTGAAATTAGTTATAAATGGTGCAAAATTAGGGCACTTTTTATTTCAAATGGGGAATAATGGCCGCGAAGCGGACGTTATTTTTAAAATAAGTTAAAAATTCGAAATGGGGGGAGACAAAGTAGACTACTCTTACTCTCCTCTTGAAGTAAAACCACTTTAAAAACACTAGCACTTTCCACCCTTCGTCGATTTGCTCGTTACTTCCTTCTCATTGCAATTTTAGTATCACAAATATTCAAAAGTGTCAGTGAAAAACACTGAAGTATAAATGTGTGTGTGTCGAAAATGTAATTTTCCGGGGGTAAATGTCCATTCAACATGAATTTGGTGTGTGTTAAATGTAATGCTGCCTTGAACTTCCATTCCAATGGGGAGTGGGGCTCACTTGAGACATATATTTTCAAGTAATTAATTTCATACATATATCGTTTTAGAATTATTTAACAAGCACCACAAATTAAAACTACAGAGACCCCAATTATGTTTATGAAATTCTCAAATAACCCCTAGACGACTTTTTCATAAATGTGCCAATAACCGAATAGATCCCTTACCTGTTTCTGATGATAAGAATCAGTATGTGCTGACTTTGATATACTATGCAACTATATGGGTAGAAGCAGTTCATTTAAAAAATATAACTGCTGTTGAAGTTGCAGAAGACTTTCTGGGATAGGGATTCCCTCTATAATTTTATCGGATGAGGATCCTCAGTTTGTTGCTGACTTGATGGAAAAGGTTTCGATTCAGCTGGGTATCCAACATCCGGTGTCTACTCCTTATCAGACTCAAATAAATGGTTTATGTTAGAAAGCTAATGACACAATTAAATCATTGATCAAGAAAGTAGCTCACTTGAATCCAGGTAACTGGGACATATATTAACCTTGTGTATTATTGGCCTATAGATCAACTCCGCAGGAGACTACATGTTATTCTCCTTTTGAACTAGTTCATGGTTCTTTACCTAGGGGTCCCATGTCTTTAGTTAAATATTCATGGTTACAACCTAGCTTGCAATTTGACACTCTAGTAATTATCAGCATGGACTTGACTTGAGATAACGCATTTATGTAGCTTGCAAATTTGCTAGGCAGAAAACTGAAAATCAAATGGACAAATATAAGAAAAGATATGATCTGAAAGCAAAGCATACGTCATCATCTATTGGTGACTGAGTTCTGTTTTTTCTACCATGTGGGACTTACACGATCAATAATGAATGAAAGGGTCCTTTTGAGCTACTGTACCAGGGCCTGTAGTTAATTATGTCAATGACATTAATGGAAGACACAAAACCTACCATGTAAATATGTTGAAATAATGTGTTACCTGACCGGAATATTGAGTGCCTAGTATTGAAACTGTTCATCACTCAAATGTTGGTAAGGCTGATGTTGACAATATGCTATCATGTACAAATGTTTCTATGGTTGATGACAACCAGGATGACAATATTTATTCAGAAGGTTCTGATTCTTTTGCTAACATTGTATTGCCGTCTCTTGGACAGATAGAGATTGTTGATGATGTTAAAGTTTGTAATTTATTAACTGATATTCAGAAGTCTGATGTTCACAAATTATTACATGACTTTAGTGAGATTGTATCAGATTTAAAAAGTATGACTGACTGTATTGAACATACCATTGAATTAGTGAGCAGCCAACCAGTTAAGTTGAAACCATATCCATTACATTTTGCTTCTAAGTAATTTGTCAAAGATGAAGTTGAAAGCATGTATAATACATGTGTTATCAAACCTAGTAATCTACCTTATACTTCTCCAATTGTATGGATGAAGAAGAAATATGACAGGACAAGATTGTGTACAGCATTGACTTTTAGTATAGCATTGTCTAGCATTTTGTTTGCATTGATTCCCTTGTTTCAATTGACTGAGAGGGGTATGCAAGACAGAATGAACTTGACTGAACAATGCCAAAGTGCAGTGAAAGACAAACAGACTAAATCATATGGTTCTGTTTTGATTTTACCTGATATTTCTAAACATTTTTGTTCAGACAGATGCCAGTGGCGTCGGGATTGGTGGTGCCCTGTTACAAGAGAGTGATGTTGTTCAGCGTCCCTGCCTTTATCTTGATGGTAGCAAGCTCGCCAGATTCCTGCTAGGATCCAGCTTTAGCCTTCACACATACCACCATCCCGGATTTCATCAACAGCGGAACGACTTCAGATGACAAAATATCCCACTAGGCGTTGAATCAGCACCAGATGGACTGCATATATGGAGAGTCAGATGTCTTTGTGGATTTCTTGTCAAGGACTTGTTGATCATTGGACAAGATTTTTCGTCGGGGGATGTTGCGTTAGACGTATGGTTCACGCAATAGGCCCGTGTTGCACTACATAACAGTGGTGACCACTCTGTGAGTGGGCTCTTTTTTTAGTATTTAAGCAGGATCTGTGTAGGCTATCGCTCTCTCTCCACGACACCCCGAGTGGGTTAGTAAACGATTGTGACTTGTTGTGAAATAACTATGGAATAGTTATATGCTATATGGTATGATAACCGATTGGACTACGATAGCTAGAAGTTGTCTCCAGGAAACATCATTCATAAAAGGTGAAACTATATGTAATGCACAATGTATGTGTCATTACGTGTGTGGCTTTGTTTAGCCAATGACTTTATCTTCGATATGTTCTTATGAACATGAACTCTGGACTTGATCGTTTACAGTTTATATGTGACTTTGGTTATTTTTTAGATGTGCATTTGCAGTGTTTGTTATTAATTAATAGCTTGTAGTGCCAAACATGTAATTTTTTAATACATATTTTATGTGGCTTTTTTGCACTGCGTCTGTGATCATTTTATTTAACTAAATGGATTAAGTAACCGCGACGTTTCGGTCAGGGCGGATCATACCTTTACCGTAACTCTGGACCCTGGACTTCCGACATTCTTCAGCCAGGTGGCTGCTACATTATGAGCAAATTTTTAGACGAAGCCTCTCATGATTTATTGTTTTGAGGATGTGTTGCCAATGTCAATAAGATCATTTTTGCATTACTCATTCTCGAGAAATCTTGCTGTGAGGTTAATGGCGGTCATATAAAACCCGTCAATATTTGAATCGTTCTCAGCTTTGTGATGTTGTTCATGTTGTTACATTTTTGCCTCGCGATGTTAGGCGTATAAAAACAAACCAGTTAATTACCTCGGTACTATCTCTAAGTGCGATTATTTTTAAGGCAATTGCATGGTTAACAATTAACTAGTTCATAGTTTGCATGTTATTAGATTAATCAATTTCTTGTATTATTACCATTTAATTTTGAAAAATGTAAATAAGTTCATCTAGCCTTTAGAATCTGTTTTGCACTTGCCAAGATTTGTTTCATTTTTGAAAAAAAAAATAATTGTATTATCAAAAAAGCTACTGTCTTTTGTAAGAAGAATGTTTCAAATCTTGTACATCGTTTACCTATTCATATCACACAAAAAAATTCAAATTTAAAAAAATAAGGTATGACGTTTTATACTACGCACAATAATGTTTTTGTTGACTTCATATTCATAGTTTATTCAAAAGGCTACTTCTTTCAATCGTTCAACCTCCCACTTGTTCTCAAGAATGATAATTTTCCGTTTAAAATAAGTTATGTAAGAACAAGAAGAAAATGACAGATTCCCAATGTGCTTGCACCTAAAACAATTTAAGCATTAATGGGGATTTTAAGAGATTTGCTAGTTTCTTACTATTGTGTTTAAGATTGAAATAGTGCTGTGCTTTCCTCATACGCAGGGACCACAAGTGAAATATTAATTTAAATACAAAGTTCAACGATCTTTACGCCAAAATTACACTATATAGTAATATAAGGTAACTACCGTCGCATGTCATGAAATGTGTTTATGAATTCATTTCAAATTAGTCAACAAAGTCGAGAAAAATTGATTAAGAGTAATTTTGCAAGGCATCAAAGAGCTGTTTTTGAATTGACCTATTAGAATTAAAAATTACATTAAAAAAGTTAGCCTGCTAACAAAAATTTTTTTAAATAAATTTCACAATATTTAAAAAAAAATATCATAGACTAATTATAATTCAAAAGACAGACATAGTTTATTTGTATCAAGTAATTTAATGCCATAACTTGTCAAACACTTGAAGCATCAACAGTCACAGTTATATGAAAGACATAGAGCAAAACAAACAATATATTTACATGAGCGCTCAAATGTTAACAACAAATTTCGTCACCATACAGTTAAACAAACAATATCATGAAACGAATGGTCAAAAGTAACCAAACATTTTTCATCACAATTATGCAAGTAAAACAGACAATATTATGGAACAATTTTTTAAGTAACCACTAACTGTAATGTTGGTCAAAATATTCAATATATTGGACATAGTGCAGTATAAAAACAATATTTTTCAACTCTTAAAATAAGAGTTTAAATGCTTTGACCCTTTGACAATGCAAACAAATGTATTGAACATAATATTTTGTCTTGTTTTGTATATATCACATTGAGTCATTTTTATATTTCACACGCATAGCTGCTCAGAACCAACGAATTCAATGTCATTTGGCGACAAATCTATTGTAAAATATATATTACAGAACCCTACACCGACAAAAGACGATATATAACGCAAGTACATAATAATGTGTACTATTATCTACATAATAAAATTAAAAATCTCTTTATTTATATGTGGCTGGCTGGGTGTGTTTGTATGCTTTCACAAAATGCTTGTAGATATTACCAAATATGTGGTAAAGCTTTTGGTAAAAATCAGTCGACTGTAATAAAAGTTATTCGCTTTTTAGTTGTTGGTGCGTATTTTACAGAGAAAATGTAGAACAAAGATGGCATGAAACTAAATATGGAAACATTTACATCCTCTTCCTGTGGCACATAATATACGCGACTCAGCGTAGTGAACACAAATTTATATTTCCGTTTTAAGAGAAATGTAAACAACAGCTGAAACCAAAAGTGAATTCTAATACG
>JAUUEB010108937.1:0-15017 GCA_032362205.1 Clione limacina | reverse complement strand
GCCACAATGTCGTATTTGCACATACAACATTGTTGCACGTACATCATTTCTTATAACAAAGAAGCAAAACATTCATGGAACAATGTTTTATGTGCAATTAAGACATTGCTGCACTAACGTTATGAAAACCTCATATGAAAACGTATGAAAAGTGGTATCATACGGCAATATATGGAGATCCTTAGTTGTTGAGATGATGAGACAGAAAATGGACGGCGGCCATCTTGAATACGCCAATTTACGGAGCTTTCCGCTCAGAATAGAGAGGTATATAGAAGCTAAATCTCTTTAATAAACCATTGGGAAACACTGTTTTGGAGAGAACGCTCACGGAATCTTTAAAAATGACTAAAACTATTGACTGATTGTTTAATAGTTATACTTCACCGGAAAAAAAATCGATGCGGCATTTCACAAGTAAAGACATCGGAAGACTTTTTGTCCATGCATATAGTTGAATTTTTTCTCTTGAAAATGACACTTGAAACATAATTAAATGATTGTGAAGTAACAAAGGCGTGTTGTGACTATATTTTCATTTAATCTATTGCATAATTGAAGCTTTACATTTCTTGAACAATGTCTTGAACTGATATATTGAATTGTATGATGATAAGTATTAAAGTTATTTCAAATATTATCGAAAAGTGTACGTGAGTTCGTGCCAGATAGATGTGGGTGTAAAACAATGATGTACACATCATTAGTGAGTACTTAATCATTTTCGTTAAAACAAAACTAACTTCAATTTAAAATGACTTGTCTGTAAGAGATGCAATAAGTCGGTATATGTAATGTAAACGTAAGTCATAGCAGGCGCATAGCCATGGGGACATGGGGGAAGGTTGAGATCCAAAGAAACTCTAAATGTGCACCATATTTAACTAATCTCAAAAATTATCTTTGATAATATACTCGTAATGTCTCAAAAATTGCATCATTGTAAATCAATCTAAAAAATTACTTTGATAATATCCAAGGTTGCCCTCCTTTCAAAAGTCTTTGTACAGCTTGTTTGCTACATATACACTGCATGTATATCCAATAACATTGGCGAGTTTACTGATACTATAACTTTTGGAATAAAGCATAACAATCGATCATATTTTCAAGGACTGCAATAGCATATGAATAAAGATGTATCGAAACACATTCATTAACTTATTATACCTCTATTTGAATTGACAAAAAATATAATTTTGTTGTTTGTGTCGTTCGTTCACTTGAAAGTCGATAAACGTCAACTTTTAAGAGTTGACATACTTTGCGTTTGTGAACTTTTATGCAGACATATATTTCTTGGTTAACACTCCAGTGCTCCTTAAGTCAAGATGGCCACCGATTTTGGTCTTATAAGGTACTTTAATAGTAGACTCCTAGAGTATCAGATATACGTTTTTGACGTTTTTGATTTTGCCGGTGTTTTGCTTTTGTCGGATACTTTTCTAACAACTAATAGATCTTTAATGTGCGCAACATGTACATATTGATAAATTGAATATATTTTCAATTTCTTATATAAACTAGCATGAGATCTAGAGTTCATAGAAAAATCGTTAGGTGTATTTGTTTATTTATACATACAATGTGTACTATGTATGTAAGCTTCAGTATCACGTACTACCACTGACACTTTCCAAAGGTCTTTGTCTTACTGCATCAAACAACAGATTCCGTCAACCTAAGTTCGGCTATTCAATAACTATTCAATAACTCGGTAAACAGTACATTAGCCGTGAGAACGATTTTCTCAAAGGTTTTAATCCCTAAATTAGGCCAACAAGGAGATACAATCATCCTTATTCATAATATAAATAACTTCATTTTATCTTCAGGCCGCACATAAGAGTCACTGGTATCGACAATAACTATGTTCAGGTCGGACATGTTGTCAATTTGTCCGTTTGAGACACAGCCAATATTGAAACAGGGTTCGATTTATTTCCATCAATCATGGCCTGTACTATAATCATGGAAGGGTACCACACATAAGATTTCGGCTTTTAAGATTCAACGGAACCCTACTAGCACGAGGATTTCAAAGGCGAGTGTCCTTTTGAATTTGCCAACAACATAGTTATAAGTGAAAGGGTGACCTTTGAAAGTTTTCTCTTCGACTGATCTTTCAAACTTCTGACGACATTGAGAGTAAACAACCCTGGCACTGTAATAAGGTTGACTCAATAGTTGAAAGCATAGAAATTCGATATTTCTGACGATATCTAAATAAAAAGATGTATATGAAATAAATGGCCTTAGAAGAAGAAGTGTATTGTAATATTGGGCAAACAAACTGCCATAACCATTGATGTTAGTAAACATTGTTATTCCACAAGCTGAATGGATTAAATAGAGGGAACCCCTGAACAGTTATTATTGGCGATGTAAAGTTTATTGGTCGAAAGTAGGAATGATCTATATTGGCGAATGGTGCTGAAAAGGTTTCATCAATGAATAGGAAATTCCCAAAGTTCGTTCGCGCTTATGTCTTCGACTACTTTGTTTGCACACCAATTGTTCACAGGAAGTCTTGAGTAAGACAAACCTATTGTACTCGGGTGCCGAAATACGGATATCGTAAATGATACTCCTTACTTCCTTTGTTTGCATATTATTTCTAGAACGTACTTAAATGTTGTTAATTTAAGAAAGATCACTCAATTTTAATGAGATATGTCAAGTGGAATAAAATGAATACTGGCTGGCTGAATGTATCTACCCAGTTCATGGCAAACTCGTTCGATATCGATGGATGAATATCGATCTCGTTAAAACTCGATCGATATTCATGCATTGATATCTAACTTTTTTGCCATAAATAGGAAAGATAAAGTCAGCCAGCCAGTACTCACTATTTATCGCTGACATGCATTTCAAATGGAAGTATATAATATTTCATTTGTTTTTTATTACCATTTATTTGATGCAGAAACCATAGTATTGATGTTTTGAATTTATGTTTCTGTGATGTTTAGTTTTCTCTCCGCATTTGTCGCTTAACAGACGATGTCTACTGTCCTGCAAGAAAAACTGCAAAAAGAAAAAAGTTGAAGACTACTTACTTCGTGCATTGGCAACATCACCAAAGCCAGCAGACTTGGTGTTCACGAGATGACAAGGATCATCAGCAACATAAACAGATGACGTGTACTTGTGATCTCAGTTGGAGCTCCTACTAACTGTTGCGGCGATGGGGCCAGGTATTAGGTAGTTGTTTATATATAAAAGTCGCAGCACTCGTCCGAGACCCAAAGGCATTGAATACCCCCCATGCCTGAATACCGTAACAAATAGTACATACTGAGTTTGTATACCCAATTTATGGCACACAAGTTTGAAATCAATAAATTAATATCGATCGAGTTTTAATGAGACCGATATTCATCCATCGACACCAAACAAAAACTCAGCCAGGAAGAATGACATTTATTCCACTTGGCATATTTCATAAAAGTTTGGTGATTTTCAAAACATATAAAACGAACGTTATACAGCAAACAAACAGACACAAAAATACGACTGGAACTATTCATATGAAGAACTCACGTGGTGAAGAATTGATGCTCACAAATGTCTTAGGCCTTGCTCTTTTCGGTTCCGTGCTGTGTGTACTTCATGTCGTAAATAAACTAGGTTATTCGCATAGGGAAAATTTTAAAACATCAACATTTATTGTATGTAAGTTGTCTCTCTAATGATCATATAGGATGTGAAATAATAATGATTACCTCTTTTAGAATCACTCTGTAGTTGCAATATCCACACTTTCTCCACGACCGGACTAAGAAGCACCATAACTTAAAGCTGAGACCATTCACCACCGAGATTGAAAAAGAGAGGTTCCCTAGAAACTCGCAGAGTCTCCTAACAAAATGAATCAAAATTATATCTATGAATGATTTGGGCCATTCAAGTCTTAGAGAAAAACTGTATAATGAAGTGACACATGCCTCAATAACGACCAAATCATTATTTGATAGTGTCCGAAATTATGCGTTGAATTATGTGTACACATTGAGCCGAGGATTTATAAGTATGATTATTGCCGTGATTTTCATCAGTAAGCTAAAAGGCGTAAGCTATTTGACAAACAGATATGTCTATAGCAATGAAGATGAATAACTCGGTCAACAGCGAAACGTTTGACACATTGTCCTTGACCCCTTACATCTTTCTTCCCTTTCCTACATTGTTTTTACCACACGGCAATTTGTCCACTCCCGGTACGGGCTTAATTAATGTTTTTTTTTATATGTGAAGTGACCTTATCCCCGTGTTGTGCAAACCAAAGCTCCGACGCCAAAAATGTTTTAGTTGTGGAATAATCTCACAAACCTACCTGTACACCAACTAAAAACTAAATTCGTATAAGCATAGTTTCAAAACAACCGTCAAAACAACCATGGTTACATAAACTGTGACATTTTAATATTCAACTGTTTAACTCAACCAAAAATAAGTAAGAATACGAGTACAGTTGACAGTCCAACCAAGTTCATCTTACACCCATACATTTCACTTCTAGTACAGTTTTGGTAATCGTTCGGACATTTTCATTACCCTTTTTGTCTCATACTTATATTTTCGGTATTACAATCTACACTTTCATACTTTTTTTATCACTTTTATGTTGATGTCTTTGATTTTAGACATTTATTTTAACAAAACATATGAAGAATATAGCACTTTGCCATTGGCGGTCTTACATAATATAATATCAATACACGACTGGTCTAACATATGTTACAGAATTACATTGAAGACAGTAATTTATGTGGCTGGTAAGATTAACATTACTACCATAAATACGGCATCTGGTTAACTACAATGATTAACTAGTTAGACATACTTAATAACAGCAAAAGCAAGTCTGAACATTGCTTGCTTTACAAACCTTAAAACATCAACGACTTGGTCAGCGTGACTTAGATTTCAAAAGCTATAATTGAATTTGGAGTAGGGTAGTTAACTTCAAAATGAAATGAATAACAGCCTAGCAGTTTGTCAAGATTAAGTACAAGACAACACATTTAACTCTCAAACAATTTGATTATCAGTGTTGAAGTAACTTTAATACTTAATGTCTTAGTTTGCTCATTCAAGACCTAGTTAACCCAGAAGGGCACTTATTGATATTTTAATATCCTTCGATGATCAGTTGAACCACTACTGTGAGTCTATGTAATCAGACAATGTCTGCATGGAAATTCTACAAAATATCAAAACTGTTTGTTTTGCTACATTGTTGGCCTTTGGCGCAAACAATCCAATACACCGATTACTCTTTTGTTCCATGTCTGATCGTAAGCGATTATTCATAAGACAACTAGGGAACTGGTGATTAAGCGGAGACCTAACGATGTGCATGACATAGTTATAGCCTTGATGTCCAGCAACGATGTTCCAATATCTTTAAATTTCAACTAATTCTGTCACATTCACCCCCCCCCCCTTCTTATTTCTGTCTATGTCACAATGTAATGCATGACTTGAGATGTTCTTGGACCTTTTTTAAACGAGCTTTGTTAACAAACGAGAACTGGGATTACAGTTAAGTATCGTATCTTAAAATGATAATTTACTTTGTAACTATTGCATTTGTCTTTTTTTAAATAACCTTTTTAAACATTACCTCATATATTAAAGAACATATTTTCAACAACCCGTGTTATGAGTGAAATAGTTATACAACTTAAGCATTGGTTAACTGACCACTCATTTATAATGTTAGTTTTTAAAATAATTATTACAAAAAATGCATCCGTTAGTCTACCACCTAAACACGCTTGTCTTTTCAACTAAGGTTAGAACACATACTTTTTCACACGAAACATTACGATCTTTTATTATTGTTCTCTAACATTCTTCATGTCGACCGACACTTATCAGCTTATACCTAAT
Source organism: Clione limacina (assembly GCA_032362205.1). NCBI lineage: Eukaryota > Metazoa > Mollusca > Gastropoda > Pteropoda > Clionidae > Clione > Clione limacina. Next base: position 9,116 of record JAUUEB010108937.1, on the reverse strand, counting down.
CATAAATCATAACCGACGTTTGTGTTTATGACCGCTCTTCACGTTGGTACTGACTTTCTCAGATATTGTACACTGACGTATCCTAAAACAGTGTATCATTCATCTTTTGTCTTTGAATGGGTATCATTGTAGTAAATGTTAATGTATTGATATATCTAACTTGTGACACTCGGTATATTGTTGGCAGAGTAAAAATGTATAACATTTGTTACGAAAAAGAATAGAAAAGTGTTGTCATGAAAAGTGTCATTGAGCCAGTAGGTAATAAAGCACAATTTATTGTTTCTATTTAATGTTTTGGTATCACATTGAGTTATTGATGTTATAGGATATTTTTGTGCTCGAAACAAATGTGCTAGGTTGACTGATTATAACTCATACTGCATGGTAACATATATGTGGATTTCTTTCTCAGCCAATTGGCCAAAACTACGTATTGGAAACTTATGAAAAACAAATACATATGATAGATGAATCAAATTTAAACAATCGACTTTCAATACACGCACATGGTCTTTTAATACCTCATAGACCCTTCCCCCGTTCAGACAAACTAACCATTTTTATAATTGTAATAAGTTGCCAAGCTAGTATTTTATAATACTACTATTTCACAATTTCATATGATTCCATTATCCCTCAACACAAAAGGCCTAAATTAATTCCAAAAGAAAACAAAGGAGGAAAAAGGGGGTCAAAAGCCCCCTACGGGAACTGCTATTTGTGGGTTCAGTTTAACAGATTTGGTGTTCAATTCAAGACAATATTGTTTTCGGCCAATGATCTTTTAAAACTAACAGTTATTTTTCTATCCAAAATGGTGGGAATTGATATGATATTTTATTTCATCTGATAAATCTCTTTTGTAGGTTGACAAAGATGTATAAAAAGATGAATTTTGTTAGTAAAAAAATGACTTAAATTTGGCGTCAGCGTTATGTAAATATCTGACCTATTATTACACCTTGGATTGTACCAGGGATCATAAGTTTAAAACATAATGGTTAACAGTACTATTTAAGCATCTAAAGCCTTTGCTCTGTCAGTTTTATTAAAATTAAGTAGTAGAAACAAAGTTACTTGTGCATTTAGTGAGTAAAAAACCAAGAGTATGTACGTAAATTACATGATAATGTATAGTAAAATACAAGCAACAACTTTTACCCTACTCTCACCTCAAAGTTCACATTCACAAATATTTCTTTTAAACATATGTATCTGCTCATGACACGAGTCTTTTTCCAGATACAATTCAAGGAATGTATTAAGAGTGTAATTTGTTATACTAGCAGTGCAGTCATTTCAGTCATAGTTTTTTAGAAGGTTTTCCCTAGCTAGGATCAAAAGTGGAATATCAACGGGTTCCTCTATGGTCAAATGTTTGCTCGTTGGTTTGGTATATGGTGTCACTGTTTTGAGTTGCTTCCTATGAAATGCATCTTTTGATTAAACTTTTTTCGATACACTGTTAAGTAATATATTTAATGATTCGTCTGATTCATCTATTTCATTAAAGTTGATATGTTCATTGTCCTAATCAATGTCTGTTTTCACGATGTAAAGTGTGATATAAACAGAAAGCTTCAAGTAGTACAGAACATAGGAGAAAAATGTATGTATTCAACATATTAATAAGTACAGAAACTAATCCTGTATTCGGGTTTTTACAAGGATACTATGACATTTGATTAATGTTCGTTCTTCCAGCTTCAAATCATCATTTTATCGACTGGCTTATGTTTTGCCTCGACCGTATTTTTTCTAGGATTCTCCAGGTTTCTCAACGTTTGTTACCCCAATTAAACACAAATGATATTAATCTTATGATTGCATGTTTCATATATTGAAAATAATGAAATGAACATTAATCAAAACTGAATAAGGATGACTACGCTTAATCATAATTTTCAAATATGAGTGTTGTTATATTAGGACATGTTATATTTCGTAAAGAGGTTATTTTTTGCTTTGTGTTGAAAACGTTAATACGATCTAAGACATTCTAGAACCTTATCAGCGTATCTTAATTTATATACAAATTATACGCTCAACTGTGTGTTGTATTTCATACATAAAAAACCCGTGTCTTAGGATTAGGACACACATTTTGCATCTAAACAATATCTTGTTGAGAAATTACTTTATCTTTCATATTTTTTAAGAAATTCATTAAGCTAGCGAAAAGATTGGATCACTTAACGAGATGAATTCGTTAAGGAGATTGAGCATTCAGGATACATGGCCACATTTCAGACAATGCGATGGCTGTTGTATTATGTCAAAAAGCATTGATATATCATTGATTTACGACAATCACAGTTTATCACCATAACATTAATATATTATATCACAATGGTTCAAAAAGATGACAGCTACCACGTTAGCATTCTAGCCAACAAAGTCGCCATCAAAATTACTATTTTTCTCAACTAACATAATCTTACCATTGTTGTATTCTGAGAAAACTCGATCTACATAGTTACCAAATGCCGCCTGGATATTATAATGACAAATACTGTTTTTAAAACCACGTGTAGCGATGGATTAATAAGGGCACTATGGTTGTATCGTATCAGTCTCTGGTTGCCGACAAAATATTTCTTGATTATTTGAAGTTAAAAATGCGTTTAATGAATTGAGTTAGCGCAAAAATTGATTATTCAGAAAGTATTTTTTATATAGTCACTAGAATAGCCTATGAGCAAGATTTCAAATTATTAACTCTTAAAATATGATCACAGTGTTTGGCAAAGTTACAAAGAACGTGTATACAAAAAACTGAATAAAAGTAATAACTCAGTTGTCTTTCACAAAATATTCCTTAAATTAAATAGCAAACATTAAATCCTTGTTTTATCCTTCCGGAAATAAGTGTGACCCGAGCAAAGTTAAGCAAGTTATCGAGTAAACAGACATACAGACATACATACAGACAAGATTAAAATATACCACTAAACAATATAATTGTGGTCGTGGAACAAGAACAATTAGTACTCGTAGAGAGTACAACCACGAACATTAAACACAATTAACCAATAACCTATAGCAAACAACTCAAGGGCCATAACTCTGTTAACATATTTGTAAAACGTTAAGAAACATATTTTTAATGGTCCCTAGTAGAGGCCAATATTTCAGGGAATTAGTCCTGGAAACAACCTCAAAGCTAACACCAGAGCTTGTCTTGAATCGTGAAACGTGGCGAAGTACCATTTCTAGGGGGAAGTGTAACTCATGCTGCATAGAAAACACGCTATACATGATGACGATGATGATGATGATGTATTACTAATAAGAACATTTGAAATTCATAAAAGTGACATTGCTCTGTCAATAATATATCTTGTTTTCAAAAAGGTAGATAATAGCTTGTATGGAACAACGAATTAGGCCTCTGTGCAAGATGTCTGATTTATATCTTTGACGTGCGAACCACAGCGTGGTTGTACTATTTCAGATTCAAAATTCTGAAGATATTATTTATAACTCAGCGTGTTTGCCAAAGTTACAAAGAACACACAGCAAACAACTCAACAAGGGCCATAGCACATTTTTCGATACATATTCTTAATTTAAATAGCAAACATTGAATAACATCCTTCCAAAAATGAAAGTGATTCGAGCAATCTTACTCAAGTTATCGTGTAAACAGACAGACAGACACAAAGACACACAGACACAATGAAAATATAGCATGACTAGGTCCGGCTAACTGAACAAATATTATATCAGTAAGATCAGGACAAAAGGGCTAGTTTGTCAAAAACAAAACTGGCTTACCATAACAACAACAGCAACGAAAAGACCGAAGAGGACTGACCAGTCCCACGTAAAGGTAGCAATGGAAAGACTACAGCTTACTGGATAGCCCGTTATAATCAGTAAGCTAAAGAGTTAACCTAACTCGCTTACAACACAAAGTCAAGACTAGACAAACCTCACAGCAACAGCACGGACAAACTTAATTTGGCTACGTTTTTGAATGAACAACATTAACGACTATACTAAAGCTTGCTGAATAGCTCAATTCATAACCAGCAACAATAGGACTAAACTGGCCTGATTTACTAACCGCAAGACACATTCGTCACATTCCGATGCTGCATTTCACCTATGCTGAGTGATTTGGTATTTGTAAGTTGAAAATTGAAAAAAATCATTCTACCATACATTAGTGTCCAAAAATGTCAGGTATCAAGGTTCAAGGAACGTTTATTCTAAAAAAGCTCTTTTTTCAAAATCACACGAACACATTCAAAACGCGCAAGGGCCATAATCTACTTTATAATCTCCTATGTGCTCACTACATGCTAATTGGGAGTCTTTTAGTTCCAAAATGTGTGTATGGGAAATCTTGAAAATCTCTCATTGGCTCGTTATGCTCCTTAATTTGCCCTTTGGCTGCTTTAATTCGAATAAAGGATGTCATATGTAAGCAATTTCTGCGTGAAGGCGATTATCAGTGAGACATCGAGGTAACAGGGGATTACTACTCAACCGAGGGTCTTGACATTTGTGAAATATTTATGACCTCATTATGCATTAACGACGTTTAACTTCGTCTCTTGAGAGTTTAAAACCATTATTTACACATTACGTTCGCCTGCTTTTGGACCGAACCGTACTTATTGAACACTATAATATCACATGACCAGCACTATCCTGTAAGCATTAACAATTATTCTCCACGTAGGATTAATATTGTATTTTAAGGATGTTTATCATAATAAAACTTATGATCCACAGTAAAATCAATATCAATATATACAATATGGACCTCCTATTTTTATATTTGATTAACATATGAAATGCAAAGACCTCTATAAGTTGTGACGGTTCGTTCAATTTCGATTTTCTTCATTAAGATTATTACTGAGAAGAATAAATAAGGGATGAAATGACCCTAAATATAGCACTTTGAAATACCAAATACAAATTGGTAAGTATTTGTCGCATTGGTTTAATTCTTTCAAAAAATACAAATCAGATTGATTTTGAAGAATTCAGTCTGCTCCCTTAATAGCCCAGTTAAAGAAGAGAATCAGAACAAAAAAAGATAACAAGCTGATGTTTGACTTTTCTGGATATATCGACATTCTTTAATAATTAAAAAGGCATAAATCTTAAAAACAAATGAATATATTAATTTGCCATAAGCCCTTTTCAATAATTGACATCCAGCTAACACACAACCAACGACGTTACATGATACGATTTCAACGTAATGCAATCTTAACATATTCATACATAAATGTGAACCATTTTAACAGCATGTTTTTTTTATATCTTAAACAGCAACGACAAGGCTGAAAATTGCCGGGGGAAAAGCCTACCTTTCTACCATGCTGACTTACAAAACAAGTTTTTAAATTTGTTTTCATCGTCTTGGATGATCAATCGAACTTTATTTAATAAATGTATCAATGGGATATCTCAAAAATCTTCCAACTGTTCGTTTTTCTCCACGGTTAGCTTTTTGGTCCTATAATTCAATTGAAAGATTACTCTTGTGAACAATCTCTGCTTGTGAGCGACTATATATGATACATCAAGGAAACTGATGATTACCGTTAAGTTGAGACCAAACGATATTCGTGACAGAGTTATGGCCTCCCTGTCCCGCAGCGGTATCCCATCTCTTTAGATTTCCATTTTTGTTATGAATAGTTCTGAAGACTTCTAACATATTCAACACAAATGGCGCTATAAGTTTCCATATCAATTATTATTTTACTTTTAAGGTCTTTGGATTAGAGGAGACTAATGTCTCCTAATAATACATGACTTGATTTCTTTGGAGAAAATAAATAAAAATGTCATTACAAAGTGCATTGAAAATAACTAAACATTATCAAATTGTGATCTATAACATAATAATTATCCAACTGTGCAAGAATGTTATTTGCTTAATTATTTTATTAACTTAATGGCGACAGTAAAGCAGTTACAAACATAGTTGAAGGGATCTTATATCGAAACACCGATGGCTTTTTCATATTAATGAATGTATGGATTCATGCATTATTTAACCATTTCCCTCTTTATAATACACTTCAAAATATCACATACAACAATGCGACATAAAGGGAGACCTGATAGCCTAAGTAATTGTTTAAAGATTCACGAATGCAAAACCTGCTGTAGCCGAAACTTTAAACAATTACTAACATCGGATAGTATCGCCCAAATGGGGCGTACATCTATATGAAACAACGACAACACAGCTCATCAAATGAGAAAAACCTGACCCAAACAAGCATTCATGTTACAAGTCAGTACACATGTTCTGAGATAAGAATTTATGATGGAAAGTCCCTACAGTCTGCTGATACTGAGATATGCTACTTAAGTATAATTTCGAGTTACACGATATGGTAAAATATCTCATTTATATTTTGATTTTCCCACAGTAGTTGATTGCGTTATAATTATGGAAATGTGAGTAAAGGGAGAGTGTATAATTTGAATAACGTCAGGGCTTATTGGATCGCCGCAACCACAACTCATTGACAGGCGAGTGTCTGTTTGAATAAATTGCAAAGGTCACGGTAATAAACGGGGTATTTTCCTGTGAAATTGGTCGATAAGTGTTTGTGTGGAAACAACGTGTCTCGCAAAAGTATGGTATTTAAAAAAGATTGACCTAAACTTTGGAAACGAGGTTATTATATTTCATTGATGCTAAAGCAAATAAAACAAATTAATTCGCAATTAATGCGGATAATTTGAGCTATGTAACTGTTTTTTCATTAACATCACTAGATTCAACTGTATCGATGACGTAGACATGAGATGTAATAGGAAACATGACATCTTATTTTGTAACAAATATTAAACTGAAATGGTGTACAGTCAAATTAACTTCTGAACTTTGCAGCAACTTGAATAAGCAAGGTCAATAGCAAAGAATATGTATATTAATAAACCCTATTCAGACAAGATTGTAAATGTTCTTGATATTATAGAAAAGGAATATTGATATTTTTAATATAAAACCTATTACAAAAGCTGTATTTCTGGAATAATACGTATAACCCTCTTGGTTTTATGGATTTGGGCGTAAAAGTTAAAAATAAGGTTTAATGGTATTGATATTTTTTTTACTAAGACACGCAGTTATTTTGAATAATTCTTGTAGTTGTTGTGCTGATCCCACATAAGAGATTATTACATAGAAGCCGATGGCCACAAATATGCAATTAAAATTAAACATAACAAATACGATGGATGCGTATATTTAGTTTCAATAATTCGGGACCTAAGTAAACTATTAATAATCCGCCCTCTAAGTGGCAATATTCTGATACCCGATTTCATTGAGGTCAGCACACAGTCTAGTCTGTGTGTGGGAAGCAAAACCTAACTGGCCTTAGTAGAAACTCATATTGTACAACATATAAGAACATTTACTCGAGGATAATTCGAAAAAGTATAACTCGTTTATTTTTCGCATAACATCCGATTTAATATCACAACAAAAATACAATATTTTGTACAAAACTGACCTCAGTGAGAGGTACACTATTTCACCCTATTCGGGATCGTCAGCCTCTGGATGCGCATACCTGTATTCATGGTGTGCATGTTCGTCTCGGTAATGTATACTACACCCCCCCCCCCTTGTTGGGTATGAATGTTTCTTGGCGCCATTTGCGCCCGTGGGGGCATCTTGCCAAATGTTCTGAACGTTTGTTCATCAGGTCTGGGTCCCTAGATCTCTATACAATACCGAGACGAACATGCACACCATGATGTGTATACAGTAATTCTTCCCGATAAGGACACATGTTGCGTAACCATGAGGACAAGTCTGCGCATCCAGAGGCCGACGATCCCGAATAGGGTGAAACAGTGTACCTCTAATTCGTGTCAGTTCATTATAAAAAAATGTATCAAAACTTGCTGTAACTCGTTTGAGGCTCTCTGGGTTATGCAAGTACAACCATTCTTGAACTTTTAGAATATTTATCACAGCAAACAACTAAAAAAAAAATGTATTGACGTTTAATCTGCCTCAATGAACAATACAGCAACTGTCGGGATGGACAATCTCAAAAATATAATTACTTTTCACTTCATGAACGACATTCTCCCTTGAAGAAATAATATAAGAACTATTAAATGTCTCCCTTGAAGAAATAATATAAGAACTATTAAATGTCTCTCCATCAATATGAATAATTTATAGTGTCCACAAAGCAAACACATTACATGTATAAATATCTCCGTGACATCCGTTTGTGCAATGTGAAATAGAGACAGGCTTAAATCACCTGAGACATAACGTCTGGCTTTCTGACACGGGGGAAATACGCAAAGACGCTAAGGCATGACACGGTTCCATTAACTAACATTACTTTGCAAGATTCTCTGAAAATACTTGACAACTGTTTAAGTAGGAATTGACAACTCAGTATTGTCATGTATGTATTTGTTTAACGAAAATACCGGGTATAACACTGTTGTTTCGAACATGAGACGATCTTGTTTAAGATACCATTCAAGGATTGCTATAATGCAAGTCAAAATATTATTTCTTATACCAGAAATTAAGTAGGACATTCCAACACAATTGGGTTGACGTTAGAATCTGATATAGTATTACGTTGAATTGTGTTTGAAAATAAAAGTTTTCTAGATGTCATGAAGCCGGCGTTTATCCAACAGAGAAATCTGACGTTGATCCAATATAATTATCGTGATAACAACGTCAGCCCAACGTCAGCCTCACAATTAAGACCCACTAGGAAGGGGCGAAATGTTAAATTATTCAATATTACGTTGACCCAATCAAACTATTCTTATAGCAAATCATGGTTTAGATAAAAAAAAAATAACGAGTAACAATTTGTCTTTCCAATATTGTTCTTTTGGTCCCTAAGGGTCTTAAATAAGTAGTTTCCAAAAAATGTCACAACCGGGGGTAATTTTCCAATTTCAGCAGCTACCCTCTTTTTTCGAGCATATTGCGTTTTTTTTCTTAAACTGACCATATCTTTTGAACCAAAGGGCCTAGAGGAACCTTAGTCGGGGGAGAATGAGAGGTTTCTCTTCACCCCCCAGGACTCTACCGGACTTGAATTTTAATGATCCTTAGGGTACATAGACACTAAATC
>JAUUEB010108826.1:0-15022 GCA_032362205.1 Clione limacina | reverse complement strand
AAGTGAGCCTTGGATCAGTTCTTTTATCATCTTCTTTCTTATCCATGGCATGTCTTCTTGTCTTGGCCTTGCCACCTACTCTCTGCATTTTGACACAAAAATACCTCACAGTCATAGCTGTTTTACTGGAGCGATGCTTTTCCTTCAATTTTTGTAATGATCTGACTGCAATTGCTTTTGAAATATTTTGCGAAAAATCTTTTTATCAACTTCAACGCATTTGACGTTTTCCTGGTGCCTTGAATGGGAGTTGTGGTATGTTAGAAGATTTTCTCTGACCTTGAATGTAACCAGACTCCAGTGCTCTTTGCAGTTGATTGGAACGAGGATTGTTTCTTTCTCTTATAGATCTTCCTTGATCCAGCCGGATACTACCGGAGAATTCTTCTCAAAATCCTCATTCAGTCATGTGTAGGCATGTACTGGCATTGAGTACACAGACATGTTTCTGACTTGGATAAGATGTAGATACTCATCAACTATTTTGTCATTGATGTGATTCTTTCCTGTAAAGGATCTGTAGTCCTTCTTTGTCAATTGGAGATGACCGTTGAAGGAAACTATGTCATCTTTATGTCCTATGTTGAGATTTCTTGTGATGTCTGCATGTAAAGTTTCCTTTCTCTTGGCTTCTGTCTCTTAATTTTCAGAATCACTTGAGACATTCACAATATCTTTTCCAACAGTTACTTCCCTCTGATACTTTGAGTTTTCTTCTTCCTCACCTTTGTTGAGTATCGCTCTCTTACTTTGAAGTTCTCTCAAGTCTTCTAGTCTATGGCAAGACTTGTTTTCTGCGACTCTCTTAATTTGAACTTTTCTTGCGTCTTCGTTTCTAGGGTAAGTATTGTTATTTTCATTACTTTCTTGAGCTCTTCCCACTACCACACTTTTTAACTTCGTCTTTGAGGTCTTTCTTGATGAATTTCCAAACACTATGTCTGTACTTTAGTATGTTCTTCTCTCACAAGATAATTTCTCGTGTCCATGTTTCCTATTTCGGTATGTCTATTCCCTCTCGATGTACTGACTGCCTTCTTTGGTTTTCTTGCTCTATCCTGAAAAATTACTACGTTATTTTCTTCTTCTGTTGACCTTATACCATTCTGTCTGATATTGTTGACTTTCTTTTCTACACATTGTGGTAATGTAAGAACTTCTTTCTTTATTGACTTTTCAATGTCGTCATCTATGATAAGGATATTATCATCTTTGGCTTCGTCGTCTTTGGCCTCTTTGTCATTTCCTTGCTAATTGGGCTCTGTAGCGGAGCACTTGATTCTGTAGTACAACCACTGTGGTGTGATTCCTGGGTTGTACCACCTTCCGACTTAAATACTTATACAACAATTAATAAAGTATGCAGTGTAGTTTATCTATTCACGCAGCATTTTGAAACACATTTATTTTTTAAAGCTGATTTTGTATTGGACTTAAAGTGACGTGTTACAAAAGGTCCTTTAAAAAGGGGGAGGTAACCAAATTATAGGAGCAATCACAGAGAAGGCCTTCTGAAATCGGATCTCATCGCCAAGAAAGTTGACACTCCGTTAACCAATCTCTATTTCTATCTCGTATTCTATTTTTATAGGACATTTCATACTACATGGGAAGCATACACTGTGATTTTTGGGCAATAGAATAAGCCTAGAGGATACGCGGTTTTGGTTTAAGCTCAAGCATACAGTTAGTACTCTGTCATGGATTCTTTGATGACGCCATCGACTTCATATGGTATCAGTTTTATAAGACTGTGCGTTATATATTATGATGTAACGCAAAACATTTAATAGGAAAATTGAAATAATTCTTTGAACACATAAATCAAAATCTTGGAAAAAGAAGAGAAACAACACATATTTTGTTCAGAAAATATTCATTTCTGTCTTTTAATATTTGTTTGTTCTTCATAACATAATCAAAGTATACAATAACAAAAAAGCATGAACATCAATCAGAAATGAAACAGCAAATTAGAGAATATAAATAGATAATTAAAACTAACAAATATAACCAATAAGGAGGGGCTCAATCAAAAATACATTGATATATAAAATGTAGTCAATCTAGATAATGTTCAATTTATTTAAAAATCAAAAATATTTGTCTGATATGCCATGCTGAATTCATTATAACCTATTGAGATTGTTATTAAATTAATTTATAGTTAATTTTCTTATGAAAAAGCAAACAAATATGCTAACTGAATGTTACATATTGAATGCAAAGACTATTCAACAAAATTAAAATGAACAACTTTTTTTTTGACTTTTTTTAAAAACATATATATATATATATACATTTTTAATCTATATAAGCGAATCCTCTTAGATTATTAGTCTGCGTTCTGAAATATTTCATTCGAGGTAAATTGATATGGTTTTTAATCGGAAATTGTATAATCAACATATGATTCCTCATGAACAATTATTTTTAGCTTTTTTGTTACATTCCAATGTACCATCATCATTTATGTCTGATTTATCATAATCAATCATCGCATTAACTTTGAGCACTTTAATTGGTCATATGTGACCCTAGTCTTTGATTTCAATGGTCCTATCACATCCATAAAAAGATAATTAAGAAAGAGCTGAAAGGTTATTCCACGCACACAGTTATATTGTGTAGTGGTATATTTTCTTCTTGTCTGTGTGTCTGTCTGTCTATGTGTCTGTTTACGTGATAACTTGAGTAATTTTGTTTGGATCTCTTTCATATATGGAAGGATGATATATACCAGAAATATAATTTCTCCTATTTAAATCCAGAAATATGTGTGGAAAATTGACGGAGTTATGGCCCTTATTGAGTATTTTTGCGATATGTTATTTGTTAATTTAGCAAAAACACGCTGTGGTCACATCTTAAGAGTTGAGAATCTGAAATCTTGCAAAGAGGCTTTTTAGTGACTATCTAATACCAGCTTTCATAATTATTTGAATAATCAATTTATAAACAGAGTTATGGCCCTTTTGAGTATTTGCTATATGTCTTTGTTAATTTTTGCGAACACGCTGTTGTCCCATCGTCAAAGATAGAAATCTGAAATTTTGCACAGAGGCTTAATTTAAAGGGTCCCCAAAAGCTGGAGCTTAATGTTTTGAAAACAAAACAGTTTTGACAGAGTTAAGTCCCCTTTATGATTACTTGTGTCTGATGTGCGTGGTTGTACTCTCTACTTTCTGTTGTTACCTGTTAGTGCCAGAGTTAAGGAATACTGTAACACCTTCAAGCGTTCTATAATCTTAACTTCTCTGTGGTACAAGTATACACTTTCTTTAGAAAAATATAGACACATGATGTGCCAATCAAATATTTTGGGTTTGAGATGACTCTTGCTAAATATGTATGATAAACATTGTTAACTCGATAATCGAAAAAAACTCGATAATCGGAACCTCAATTCATTAAAACAGTTTCGTGTTATCGAACTTCTGTTTTATTGATCTATTCATATTTTGTATGTTAAAGTTGTCTTTAAATTGCTTTCATTTGGTGAGCAAAATTGAATTTTGTTTTGGTTAAAAAGAACACGGATGATCTAAATGTCTTTGGTTTGGCAAGCAACATTTCCCCATATCATTCACATATTAAGCTAACAATAACCATGGAAACGTATCTGCAAAATTTCATAAAAATCAATAAAGCATTAAGCCAGCTATGCTATTTTAAAGTATGCACAATAATTTTCTAAAGCAGAAAAGATATTTCTGACCAACTGTTGAAAACCGGAGGGTTCTTTCTAGAATGGTTCGGGAGTTATAACGATTCTTTATTTGTCATAATAAAAAAAAAATGTGTACAATAAAAGAATCGTACAGTGAAATACCATGTAAAGTACTAAAATTACATAAACATAATAAAAGGTAAAAACATACATGAAACACTTATTATCTACATCTGCTAGTAAAATCAAATATTTCTTTTTTACACAACCAACCTACGTTACACGTCGTGGAAGTATTTTTTCAGCTTCTGGTTACATTTTCAGCATTTAAAGTAGATTCAAAATGCCTGAAAATTCAGTAATATAATTTATTCTTCATTTGCTTTAGCTTCAAAAATAAGTAATGTGTCTAAAATGTTAATTTTATCAATGTTTATTTTTTAAATTTGATAATAATGATTTTGAATGTCAGAATTAATAATTATTGTACTGTATTGAAATGATAAAGGGATAACACGACATGTCTGTGTTTAGACCCCTATTTCGTCTCTAAAGACCATTTTTAATTTAAGTGTATATTTTTCGTCTCTAAAGCGTTCGATTCGAAGTTTATAAGTTGTATCTTTAATATTTGGATCATGTGTTATAAAAAAGTAACAATGATATACAATTGATAAAATAAAAACAGTTGCGTAGAGGTTGATCACCAACTATGTTGGTCTGGCATCATGGGGTATGCCAAGGACGAAATTAAGCCATCACATAGTCCCAACCTACATGTCTGTTTAATCATCAATCAATTTGTTTGAAGAAGTCTCATTTCCATGCTTGTTATCTTTAAAGGAGAGTTTTTGTCAAGCCACTCCAATTCATTATATGGACGATTATAACAAACAAGCCACAATGACTTTTACTTATAAACCACCATGCTCCTTGGGTAGTGAAACCACATAATATTCTATCACCTTTGTTTCTTGTAGAAAATATCTCTTTGTTGTCTGATGCAAAATAGGTTCTGCTTTTTGCAGTACATTCTCCAACTGCTAGCTCATACTTTGCTGTCTTCCCAAGGACTTTGAACTCTTTGAATTTATAAACCAGTGTCTTATCTTAAATTGTTAGCGATATTATCAGTCTACCTGATTTCTGTGGACGAGTAAAGGGAGATTATGCAAAATGTATACGACTCTCAATTACTAGCGAATTACCCAGCGTCGCCCAGGTTTACACAATCTCAAATCAATTGTTGCCCTTATGTCGCTAATAGTAGTCTACACAATATTTTGTGGCTAAGTACCTGGCCTTGGCCGGGAAGAATACAAGAAGAAAGAAAAACGAATTTGGCTGACTTTTTAACCACCCTGTAGACTTCTCTCTCCCTCTCCACTATGCGCAAATATGCCACCATCCTCTTTTTAAAATCATATTTTGAAGCACCCCGTATTATAATTCACTTTTGGTTTCAGCTTTTGTTTACATTTCTCTTAATACGAAAATAGAAATTTGTGTTCATTACGCTGAGTCGCGTATATTATGTGCGACAGGAAGAAGATGCAAATGTTTCCAAATGTTGTCATCTTTGTTCTATATTTTCTCTGTAAAATACGCACTAAAAACTAAAAAGCTAATAACTTTTTTTACAGTCGACCGATTTTTACCAAAATCTTCACCACACATCTGGTAATATCTACCAACATTGTGTAAAAGATCGATTGAGTTAAAACTATGGTTGAAATCCCATTGCATACAAACACAGCCACCCAGCCAGCCATAAATAAAGAGATTTTGAATTATATTATGTAGATTCATCAAATTTGCTTACATTTGGATTTTTCAGAGATTACAATTCAAGTTAAAATAATTCAGTTCTAATATAACGACAAAAATTGGTTCTTGGATCTCAAACTCGACATCCTTTTGGATTGTTCAAACCTTCATGCGAGACATTATATGTTTAAAGTGAAGAATCTTATTGACAGACATGTATTAGTTGCCTTCTAAATGTTGGTAATTGTAGGTAGCATGGTAGCTTATAAACAAACTACTTTATGAAACCATCTTGATATTTGTTTACATAGGGTGTAAAATACACAAGAAGACCAACTTTAAGTAAGTTAAGCAAGACTCATTACCTTCATAGATTTGACGACAGCCTCACCAAGCAGTCTGTTCCTTCCACCATGACATGTGGCTATCAAGTCTGCAATACCACAACTCTCAAAGAATATTGAATTGTCATCCACTGCCAATGATAATAGAGAAAATCAATGTAAACATGTGATGAATTATATGAGGCACCTGCTTAAGATTTTGTAAATGAATTTTAACTATTTGTTCAAACTAGTATAAGGAATTGAATAATAACGATTTAAGGCAAGAAATGAGGTTTAGCTCCCACAAGTCATAAAAGTCACACTTATATTTACATTTCCTATCTTTTCTATAAGATATTCAACTTATGTTAGTGTATAAACAAATGTCTGACTTAAGTTACATTCATTTACAGGTAAATCAATGAATGTGGCCAGTAGAAGCCATATTGGAGGGATGAGACCTTATCATTTTGATACAAAATAAATTTGATTTTGTTTATAAAAAAAATACTAAAAAAGATTAAATTAAAAAAATGGAACATTTTACAATATATATTTTTTGTCAAGTTAGCTTGAATGTAGGTGGTGCGAGGCCACCAAAATGAGCTTGATCATGTAATTAACACAGAGTTGTAGAAAGGCAATTATTTATTTCTACATTTTACAAATAATTTTGCTAAACAATAAAAACCAATACTTAATCTAGTCAAAAAAATTATCATCTTTTCTTTGATGAAGAAAGTTAGACACTTAATTCAGCAAGCAAGCCACAAGTGAATATGATGAAAATACTTGATGATGAACCGTGAACACTCAGTGTGTTTACTGCCAATTTGGACTTAAATATCTCGATAACTTGATAAACTATGTGGCTAAAACACAAAGCAAAACTAAGCTTCTTCTCAAACTGAAATCATCAGAAAGTTATGGTTGTAAAGTAGGGTAAAATGCATTTTGAAAATTGTTGCGCAATTTTTATAATCTTTAAGCAGCCATTAAATTTCTTGAAAATGGGTACCAAATACTTCGGCTTTCAAAGTTTTGACAACAAATTTAATGAATTTTACCAATTGCAACTGCTTATTTTGTCACTCCAATAAAATTGTTGACTTTAGTATCCCAGACACTACAACATTTTTTTATATGAATACTAGTGGGTTTACTCGGCGTTGCAGAGGTTTACACAATCTCAAATCAATTGTTGCCCTTACGTCGCTAATAGCAGTCTACAAAATGTTTTTTGGCTTAGTACCCAGGAAGCATACAAAAAGAAAGAAACACGAATTTGGATGAATTTTTAACCACCCTGTAGACCCCTCTCTCTCTCCACTATGCCCAAATATGCCACCATCCCCTTTTTAAAATCATATTTTGAAACATCCTGTATTGGGATTCACTTTGGGTTTCAACTTTTGTTTACATTTCTCTTAATACGGATAAAAATTTGTGTTCATTACGCTGAGTCGCGTATATTATGTGCGACAGGAAGAACATGCACATGTTTCCATATTTAGTTTCTTCATGCTATCTTTGTTCTATATTTTCTCTGTAAAATACGCCCCAAAAACTAAAAAGCTAATATCTTTTCTTGTAGTCAACCGATTGTAGCCAAAAGCTTAAACACACATCTGGTAATATCTACCAACATTTTGTGAAAACTGTAGCTGTAATCCGATTACATACACACACAGCCAGTCACAAATAAATACACAGATTTTGAATCTTATATAGTAGATGTGCACCATTTTTAAATTGAATTTTTTTGTCT
Source organism: Clione limacina (assembly GCA_032362205.1). NCBI lineage: Eukaryota > Metazoa > Mollusca > Gastropoda > Pteropoda > Clionidae > Clione > Clione limacina. The sequence goes on along the minus strand of JAUUEB010108826.1, from coordinate 7,491 downwards.
CAATGTCCAAACATGTTTAAATCAATCGCAGTACACATTTTTGCATTGATTTTGCTTGTGTTTCTCTTTCTTTTCTCAACTTCTTTAGTTTATGGATTAATTGATTAATCCTTAAAAAACGTATCAAAATAATTGTAAAAACCTCATAAATAATACCATTTTTGTTGAAAAGATATTGAGTTAATAATGCACAAACCCAACAAGGTATGTAATCTAAAAAAAAGATTGCTCAAATGTGAAGTCAGTCATCCAGTCGATTTTCTTCTATTTTGAAATATTGAACTGTGAATTGTGAAAAGGAAAGCGGTTTAAATCATACTCTACAAAATTAAGGTCGAATTAAATTAGCTTTAAAATGGTAATAAGAAACTTGTTAAAATTGAATTAAAACTATGCAACGCCCTGTTAAAATTGTGACGCCCAGTATACATTCTTTTTAAATCGTCTCAAAATCTAGAATAATTATGCGTATTTGGACTGTGCCTCTGATGAGGGCTAGTGGGCTGAACTTCTTATATATAAAATGTGGATGATCTTATCACAGTTGTGGTCGATTAGAGTAGTATGCTACTCGAGAAGTAATCATGTAGTTTTCTACTCTACTCAAGTAGTTGCAGGGTTTTTTGAGAACAACTCTACTCGAGTAGTTGATCCAAACTACTCGAAGACTACTCTACTCGAGTAGTCTTCGAGCAGTTAGGAAAAAATCAACATATTTGGTTTATCTTGTCACTTGATAATGTCAATAAGGCAGTAGTCTTTCAATTTTAAATCTTTAATTTTTTTTTCATTTAAATGTTACTTTTTGTGACTACTCTAAATCTACTCAAGTAGAGTAGCTATTCTACTCGAGCAGTTATCCTTATACTGTAAATGTATTAAATCATATGATTTGTGTTGTCTTTTGAATATCATCATGTTGCTAATGTTTAATGCATTAATAATATTATAATATTAACTTTTTTATTTTGTTCCAGAAACTACTACACACTACATTCTAACATTATATGTCAAGGACAATGTAAGACTAACCTCTTATGTGACCTCAAGGAAGGACGTTCTGATGATCCACATTTATGTCAAATACACTAATAAAAAGTCAAATCAAATTCTTGTAACAACTTAACTGCTTATTTCAGTGTACTTTTAAGACAATGATAACTTCACTTACAGATTGTATGTTGGAATATGATCAAGTTTAGCCACCCCCCCCCCTTCCCCATGACTCGAAGCTTGGACTTCAGAACCCTTAGCGAAATAATGCCTAATGTATAACAAGTTAGACATTGTTTGAGTTAATTGTGGAAACTAAAACAACTATTTAAACTTAAATTCAGACTTTATGAAAAAAAATTAAATAACACCTTTCAAGTGATACCAAATAAAGTTAATCATGTTTATTTCCTTTTTATTCAACGCGAGCTCAACAAATATAAAGGATGTCAGTCATCCATTTTACTTCATACATACACATCATCACAACAGGTATCTATACACAGAATGAATATTGAAAAAAGAATTATATATAAATAAATCGTCGTCTAAAAGAAAGTTCTTTTATGAATACCCATTTAACCACATGGCCTAAAAGCTCATTAAAAAGAGTACATTTGAAAAACACTTCTCACTTAGCATAAAAATAAAAATAAAGCAGTCGCGTTCACCACGCAGTTACTGTCACCTTCCAGCTTGATTGTTTGGGCGACTGTTATGGGCGAAACTGAGTGGTGTATGCTTAGTACGCCAGTGGGAGAGAAGTATTTTTAAATTCGTAGGATAACTCTTTGTAATGAGGTCTAGCGGTGTAATAAAGAGAGAACAAAAGAATCCGGCTTTTTGTAGTCATTGTCTTTAACTTATTGATATGTACAATACAAATGAATATTCTATCATCACTTTGGTTACAAATTACAAAATTCATGCTTTGCATATGCACGTGCAGAAGGTGATCCTCATGTTCAAATTACTTGTTTTTTAATTAATAATGTTCACGTGTATTTATATGCCAGCGGAGTGTGAAGTTTTAGAATTCTTAATTTTTACTCTTTTTTCACGAGTTCTTGCGGTGTATTCAAGACAGGTCAAAAGAATGTGACCCCGGTTTTTTCAAACCATTGACTTTAAATTGTTGATGTGTACAATAAAAATGAACGACCAATGATTAGTTCTTCTATAATCTATGTTCATCAAATATAGTATCAATCAATTCCACCGATCTACTTTTTAGGCCATGGTTGAAACAATCAGGCAACATGACAAACAACATACACACTCCATGGTTACAAATATAATAATAGTATTGAAGCAAAACAATTATTGAATTTAGTATTAAAAACGATGTATAATTAAGTCATTATGTACTGTTAAATGAAAACTTATTTCTGATAATCAAATTAATTTTGCGCGTAGGTGTAACAATTATTTTTATAACAATAGTTTTATGCTGATTGAATTATTTCGATTTAATTGTTTTTCATGTGATTCATTAGTAATTGTAATAACACACCATTGTTTGTAAGAAGAAAGAACCGTTACATGAAAGTAAATGATGAAGTATATTTTATTTGAACGGTATTTTTAAAACAATAAATGATAATGTGCATAATGCATGACTATATTTATTTGTCCATATCACGTTATAATACATGGGCTACATCATGCAAGTTATATTAACAAATGAAAAGAGAAGATGTGAATAGAAAAGAAACATGTTGTGTTAACAGTTATATTTAAACAACATTCCCAACCTTCCATCTTGACGCAATTCATGTCATCAGTCTCTCAAAAGACAGGTTCTGTGTAGATGAAAATAGATAAGGGTACAGAATGCAACCCTGACGGACACCTCGGTGAATTGATGTATACAATTCTGTCTGTGATCTGATTCCAGCGTTTTGATTCAAATAAAAATGTGCTATGATCTGAATATCCTTGTCATCAATGCCAATTTCTGTAACGGTATCAATCAATTGATCATAATGTAATCGAGTAGTCTATGAAGCATAGATACATATCTTTATTTACCTCCATGTGTTTTTGAGCGGTGATTTTGAGACAAAGTATACCCTTTCTTATGACTCTGTCGTGTCTGAAACTAAATTTCTCTTCACTTAAATTGACTTTCATTTTGCCTTTAAATCTTCTCATGAAGAGCTTGAAGGGATTGATAGTGCGACAATCTGAACATTCCCTTTGCTTTTTCGCAGTGTAATGAATCTATTTTCAATTATGTCTTCATGCATGTGACCTTCTTATGGAAGTCCATAAAAGTCTCTATGATCTTAATCTTGCAAATTTTGAAAGGCTCTTATCATTTTTGTTGTGATACCGTCTTCACCAGGTGCTTTTCATTCCTCCTTTTTGTTAAGCGTGTTCTACCATTTCTTTCAAAAGTCTTTAAAGTATTCATGATTTGTTGAGATCCTTCCGCAGCAGAAGCCACTGGTAAATCTTCATAACTTTTTTTTCTTTTGTTCATTGCCATATCATTTCTATGGAATGTATATGAATCAGACAGAAGTCGTATTTCAGCCAAAGTGGTTTTACCGAACAACGTCGTAAATAGAGTATTAAATTTAATACATTAAACCACCAACATACCTTCAAATCCTTGAAAGCCGGGTCACACTCTAGAGTGTCAGAGCGCTTTCGACCTATCGGTCCTTGTCGATGACAAATTGTGGCAATGTTTCTACGTCTTCTTCCGGTATCATGGTTATTTCTATTTTTGGGAGGGGGGTTTGTAGGTAATGTAGGTATCCCAAAACTAGAAATAACCATGGTACTGGAAGAGGACGTAGACATTGTTTAAATTCTTTTCATGGCTGCACCACTCCCCTTTTCTGTGTCCCAGAGCGCATCATAACATACTTAAACGACTTCAATCCGTTGAGGTAATAGTTTCACATATTTTCAGTCATCATAAATTGTATGTACTTGACAATGGACCCCTGGTCTACGTGGATCACTCACATAGTTTAGCCGACTAACCCAGGCCGTTGTCGGGGTATGGAACTGCCGTACACAAGCAGTCATTGGGAGTTATATGTGAGCTAATGTGGATTGCATCTGAAAATACACCATTAGCTCCATTATGATAGAATACAAACATGAAAAGAGAAGATGTCACGTCTCAGATACTTTGATTATATTTTATTTGTTTTGAGACATTTAAAACATTGCTGAATTATAGCCCAAGACGCTTCTAGTTAATGTAAAGTTGAAATAGAGACCTGCACTAGATGATGTTGAAAACATAAGTTTTATAGAGAATATTATAAAAACATTAACAGTATATTTTTTGTTCAATCTCTGATTTTTTTTTTTGAAATTTCCCATTCAGATACAAATATTTATAGTTTTCAGATAACATGCGATCTGTGATTTGTTTGCAAATTTATGACAGGGTTAGGGCCCTTATTGAGTTTTCGCTATAATTTCGTTGTCAATTTTACAAAATCTATGTTCTTTAAAGTAAATTCATTTCATCTGCCTTTAAATTTGTGTATACATCATGTCATGTTTGCCACCTAAAATGGCAATATTTTTTTATTTATCGCACTCTTCAATTCGGCATAGTACATAATATCATATTTTGCTATTAATTACAACCTAGTCAAAATCTACTTAGCCGTTACAATCAGAGTCACTGAGGTTAATTGATTTTGTTTCTTTAGCTCTTGTTTTTCACTAGTGAGCACAGTGGTGCAGGAAAGAAATACACAGCGTTACAGAATGCGAATACACAAATGAACAGTAGTGCGTTTGATGATAAAATAGGGGAATACACAGATGAACACTGTTCGAGTTTTGGGTAATCAGACGCAGAGTCCTGGTTTTTAGTTAATTTGAGAAAATGGGCGCAACCTGGATTTGAACCCCAGCACACCAGCATTTAAACTGGCCGTTTTTTAGTCTAACTATCTCCTGCGCACATATCCATATATCATTACAATTGGCTACGCGATTAGAAACACCCCACCGCACCATCCGTACCGCAAGACACGATCATATGTAAATATCTTATCGAAGCAACAAAAGGCTTATCAATGAAATGTCTGCTTTTGTCGAAAATATGTTCATATTATGTAAGTTTTGTTCATCTAATCGCGCATGCTCTTGATGAATGAGCACTTGGACTGATCAGAATACTTATTTTGCATGCTTATTCACCACGAATGTGCGTTAAATATATAATAAAATATATTCCTTATATAAAACCTCTTTAAACAAATGAAGCAAATTCATAGTTTTTTTTATACCCCAAGCAGCAGTGAGATTAATCTTAACTTTTTATAGAAGTCAATAACTGAAAGATTACGTGAGTTTCAATATGAAAGCGGATATTGTCACTCTTCAGTGGCGACAGAGTAATGCATTGCGCTTTGTGGTACTTAACAAAAGGCTCAATGGGCCTTTATTAGATATCACAAGTCTTTGAGGTAATCATAAATAAATCAATAACGTTATTGCTTTTTGGGGTTCCATCTCTTCTAAAGCTATGATAATTTGTGAAGATATAAAATGTCGGGTTTTAATTTCCCCTTGACTTTTTGTTTCAGGGGAATACTATAATCAATACGCAGTCAAGTGTGCGTATGATACATGGCCATTTTTATAATTATACTATAAGCTTGAATCTTTTATTAGGTAGCGTTCACCACTAACATTGCGTACACATTCATTGATCGATGGGTTTACTTACCTGGCAACGACTCGTTTGCTTTAATACTCGGTGAGAGTGTTCTATTCGTAGTTTGAAGATTTTATAACAGAAAGTCGCGGTTCGAGTTCTTACCATTAAGCACACCTATTTTCTCAACAAACAGAGGTGTTCACATGTATCGTACTATACAGGCGCAAACAAAATACTGAATTTGAGCATACACACTACACACGCAAGTAGAATATATAAGGTAACTATCTAAAAAGACAAATCTTAAGCGATAAACGGTTACAAACTATTTGATCCCACCGTGAGTGTAAATTCTGACCTTTTTGGCTTTTTTTTAGGAAACTTAACAAGCGGCTCTTAATAAAATTCAACCAAGGAGGATTTAGAAATATGAAACAAACTGCGTAATGCGTTCCAGGATAGCAATGCAACGGCAAATGTAATCTAGTGACATTCTATGATAATCTATACTCATAACAAATAAAAGGCTATTTTACTATGAGCAATTGTTTTTTTTCAGGTTTTGGAAATATGGTTAGCTTCATTCATTGGTTTCTGACGAAGAAAAATTATCTTGACATAACGTTTCGTCTTAAAAACAAGAAATGACAGAATTCTAGCAAAACGACAAAAAAATGAATTTCATTGAACAAAAACCGGTTTGTCAGGTCGACAAGACTGATGACTATCATTTATTCTATTGTTATTTAGACTATTAATCTATTTTTATTATAATTATGATGATGATAATAATGATGATGATGATGATTTCCTTTACTTGGAAAGTAAACTCGGTGTTGTTATATTGGTCAATACTAAAGTCAAGACAGCTATCACAATTTCAGTTATTCCAAAAGCTCCGTTTGATTGTAATGATTATAAGTTTGTCAGTTTTTATAGAAGAAAGAGGAACGTGAAATCGATCAAAAGATGGAACATCTCGAAAATATCAAAGACGACAACACAAGATACCACTATGTGATGCGAGAAATCAACAGGCCAACACACAAAGTCCCCATTCTAGTGAAAGATCAGGATGGAAATATCCCTGGATCAACAGAAGGCAAGATAAAAGTGATTGAAGAGCATTTTAAAAAGACCCTAGCCCCACCCAACATGGAACATGAGTTCCTTGCTGTCCCACCCTGTGCGATGACCACCAAATTCACAGCCACTGAAATAAAGTCCATAGCAAAGAGACTTGGAAATGACAAAGCGGCCGGCCCCGACAAAATTCAAGCAGAGTTCATCAAAAATGCCCCCTTAGTCATCCATCAAGAAATTGCCAACATCATCAATATCACTGCAGAAACAGGAGAAGTACCCACCGCCATGATCCATGGTTTACTATGCCCTCTACAGAAGCCAGGCAAGATAAAAGGTCCCCCAGCCAATTTACGTCCAATAATCCTCCTCAGCGTCCTCAGAAAGATTCTTACAATTGCACTTTTAGACCGCACCTGGCAACGCCTCGAAAAAGAAATCCCAAAGTCCCAAGCTGCATACCAGCGAGGCAGGGGCACTACGGAACAAGTTCTGGCCCTGAAAATCTTGATAGAAAAGGCGCTCACGAGCTGCAACTATGACGTCTACATCCTTTTGCTGGACATGTCGAAGGCTTTCGACACTGTCAACAGAAAAACCCTCCTCACAGACCTAAAAGCAACGCTAAATCCAGATGAAGTTCACCTCCTAGCGATCCTTACCAACAGACCCTCCATCTCCATTTTCTTAGATGGTGTACAAGGAGACAGCTTCAACACCTACGTAGGTATCTGCCAAGGTGACTGCCTATCCGCCGTAATGTTCGTCTTCTA
>JAUUEB010108825.1:4668-24144 GCA_032362205.1 Clione limacina | reverse complement strand
GATAGGTTTATGAGATGTAACTCTCACTGCAATTGCTTGCAGATTTGTTCTTAGATTAATTTGTCTATGGAGGAGGTCTTTCTTAACGAAAATGGAAGTTCCTCCAGCTGCTATCAAGTTTTTCCTGTTAATATAGTGATATTTAGCATATTTATTTATTTCGAAGTCATCACAAGATAATTTTGTCTCTTGGAGACATATTATTTGTGGTGATGTTGACTGTATTAAGGGTTGAAGGCCTGGGGCATAATTTGCACTCAGGCCTCTAATATTCCATTGAAGAATATATGACATAATGAGTAGTAAATAAAAAAAAAAAAAGATAACAGGGTGTTTACTTTTTATTTTCCTTTTAAAGGATTTTGGGCAAGGTTTATTAGTCTGTGATTTTGATTTCAGGCTTTGTGTTTGTGGAACCACCTCTCTCTGGCTGAAGGAGCAGGAGGAGTTCTTGCTTTTGTCCCGATCTTCACTGGTGAAGGAGGGGACAGGGAATCGCAGTCAGGAAGGCCAACAGAGGCAGCCTCCATGAGTACTGTTTGAAAGGCAATACCAGGGCCAGTGAGATCGTCATTGACGGTGGGACTGGGAGTTTGGAGGAAGAGGGAGGCTGTCCCTCAGGAATCTGTGGGATCACTGGATCCACAGGTTGGGATAGGTTGGTGCTCAAGGGAGCAGGGGCGGAGGAAAAAGGACCTTCAAAGGATCTGTGGGGCTGGGGCAGGGGATGGGAGAATGTTTTTCCAAGCTTTCCACATCCTCTGTTGGGGCACTAGCAATTTGCATGTCTGCCAAAACCTGAAAGGTATTGGAGACATCTAAATGAAAGGATTTGGAGGTGGTGTCACCATTGGTTGAAGCAATTTTTTGTTTGTGTCTGTTTACAGGTTTCTTGTTTGGACTCTTAGGTGTCTGGTCTTTGTGAGTCATTACTTGATTAACTGATCTGACAACTTTTGAATAGCTAGAGCTTTCATTGTTTGGGAAAAGAGTTGCTCTGGCTTGAGCAAAGGTTCCCCCATACTGGGCCCTGTGGGAGAAGCCCAATTAGTGGCATAGGGTTTTACAGAGGCCTAAGTAGTGGCATAAGGTTGCCATAACTAAAACAGAGGCCCAAGTAGTGGCATACGGTTGTACAGAGGCCCAAGTAGTGGCATATGGTTGTACATAGGCCCAAGTAGTGGCATAGGGCTGCCATCACTTATACAGAGGCCCAAGTAGTGGCATAGGGTTGCCATAACAAATACAGAGGCACAAGTAGTGACATAGGGTTGCCATCACTAAAACAGATGTCCAAGTAGTGGCATATGATTCTACAGAGGCCCAAGTAGTGGCAGAAGGTTGCCATAACTAATACATATGTCCAAGTAGTGGCATAGGATTCTACAGAGGCCCAAGTAGTGGCATAAGGTTGCCATAACTAATACATATGTCCAAGTAGTGGCATAGGATTCTACAGAGGCCCAAGTAGTTGCATAAGGTTGCCATAACTAATACATATGTCCAAGTAGTGGCATATGGTTGCCATATCTAATACAGAGGCCCAAGTAGTGACATAGGGTTGTACAGAGGCCCAAGTAGTGGCATAGGGTTGTACAGAGGCCCAAGTAGTGACATAAGGTTGCCATAACTAATACATATGTCCAAGTAGTGGCATATGGTTGCCATAACATATACAGAGCCCCAAGTAGTGGCATATGGTTGTACATAGGCCCAAGTAATGGCATAAGGTTGCCATAACAAATACAGAGGCACAAGTAGTGGCATAGGGTTGCCATCACTAATACAGAGGCCCGAGTAGTGGCATAGGATTCTACAGAGGCCCAAGTAGTGGCATAAGGTTGCCATCACTAATACAGAGGCCCAAGTAGTGGCATAGGGTTGCCATCACTAATACAGAGGCCCAAGTAGTGGCATAGGGAGGGTTGAAATCACTAATACAGAGGCCCAAGTAGTGGCATACGGTTGCCATAACTAATACAGAGGCCCAAGTAGTGGCATAAGGTAGTCACCATGTTAGAACTACAAAAGTTTATAATTATTTATGTTTTAGGATCATGTAGTAACAAATATAGCTATACATTAAAATTAAAAAAAATAGTGGATAAGATATAACACAAGACAAAAAGTGTGGAATAAAAATTTTATTTCATGAATTGGCTTGATATGGCTGTGATATTTGTGGAGTATAAAATTCTGAACATTAAGTTATTTGGAACACAATAAAGCATATGACGACATAAATATATGATATAGCATCTTTATGGCAATAAATGATATCGCGCTCTCTATTTCCCTCTCTTTTGTTGAGACACTCATTCATTCAACTATATACAATATTTCTGTGTCACATAGTAACAAGTTAAATGGTTTCCTTATCAAATAATTCCGTAGTAGATAAGTACACGCCCAAAGATATGGTCATTCGTAGTGTTAATCAATAAGATAAATTCACATCATAGACATAAGCCAAAATTTCAACTTTCTCTAAACACGCTAAAAACAAACAAGCAAATACACTTCGGCTTTTAAACACACAATATATTAGTTTTTTCTATTGGCATTTCTTGATTTAGTTTCTAGTTTCTCTTTCTCTCTATATATATCTCCTACACGCACGCATTCATTCAACTATTTACAATCTTTCTTTGTCCATGGTAATATAAAGTAAATATGTTTCTTTACCAAACGATTCCATAGTAGCTTCACATGTTTAACACATGATATGGACATTTTTCCATTGGTATTTCTAATTTTAATTTTTAATTTCTATAATAAGATTTTGTGTTCTACAATTATAAATCAGCAAGGTGTTAGTTTCTTCTTCAAATAGGGGATATCAAATAATACACGAATTCAATAGGGTTAAAATATTAAAATCATTAGAGGCAAAATACATGTGTCATTAGTATTAAAATCATTCTAAAAAATTCCGAAATTTAAATAATTTTCTAAAATACAATTTTCTTAAAGGTCGTACAGACTAAAACTAATAATAAAAAATTAAAATACATTTACAATTAATCGTTTGATATGTAATATCAAATCATCCAGAGAGTAACGAATATAAGCTAAAATTAGATGATTTTGTTCCTTTCGTTATTTTTTAACCTGTTTGCATATGTCACATTCCAGCTTCCGATTCAGTACAGCTTCCGATTCAGTACAGCTTCCGATTCAGTACAGCTTCCGATTCAGTACAGCTTCCGATTCAGTACAGCTTCCTATTCAGTACAGCTTCCGAATCAGTACAGCTTCAGATTCAGTACAGCTTCAGATTTAGTACAGATTCCGATTCAACACACACTAACTCCGATTGAAATGTGTACTGGTCATGTGTACTCGTCCAACTTCCGGTCGGATATTACACTAGCATAACTTCCGATCACGCTTTGAAAGGTGAATCTCTTTTATCAGAGCTGGGGGAAAAAGACATAAGTTTTTTTTATTGCTGTTTTCCCTATTTTTGATTTTTATACATTATATTGTTGGAAAAGGCTTTGACCCAATCTTTGAAATATCACATCAGAGTTTAAGTTGAGAGCGTTTGAAAAATGTCGCTTGTATTGTGTTGTTTTCCCACCCTGGACTCTGAATTCAGTTGTCTAGAGACTTTTAAACGAACATTAATCCAGAATGAATTCAGTACAAATTTCGATTGCGTGTGTTGAATCATGTATGTACTGAATCGAAGCTGTACTGCAACATACGTAAATTGAGCTTAAGATTTCATTCAAATGTCTTCGATACCAAATAATAGGATCAAAGGAAACATTTTGAACTCGAAAATACCAACAATAATTTGCTCAAGATTTTCGAAAGATAAACCAAATACCTTCAACATTGAGATAATAAAATATGCCAAATAAAGAACAATGAAAAACTGTCATACAAAATTAGCTCAGATTAGCATGACAATATTGCAAATGCATCAAATAAATGTGTGTATTATAATTTAGGCAATCTTCAGTTCTGTCAATTGAAGTCAGATAATAACTTTTTTCTTTGCATTTTCATGCCAATTTTGAAGCGATTTTGAAGAAATCTGATTAGCACCCTATTCGTTTAGCTAAAACACATAATTTCTGAGATATTCCGAGTTAAAAAGTGGTCCTATAGTCAGTCACTCAGAATAATTCTGACGCAGTCTTAACTTTTACAGCGTGAATATATCATAAATTACAACTTGCGAAATATAAAAATATAAATTGACCGTTTGACGTTAAAAGTGTTTTATAATGGCAAGATGTCACAGACTACGACTGGCGAAATATAAAAATATAAATTGACCGTTTGACGTTAAAAATGTTTTATAATAGCACGATATTACATACTAAGACTGGCGAAATATTAATTTGTCGTTTGACGTTAAAACTGCGTGTTAAAAGTACCCTTTATAGCATAAAATAAGTTCAAGTTTGTTTTAGCAGTTAGTACCGGTTATCAGGTTCATAACCCTGGTTGGCTTTTCCTTGTTGCATTTCAAATCTAGAGTCCACACGTTCTGGTAGTTCATCCAAGGGAACACTGTGGGACAGTCCGTCATTGGGCACCCAATCCTTGGTTGGGCTGAAGATGAATGCCATTTTCTGCGATGGACAAAAGAAATACGTTTTTCAAATTCAATTATAGAATTGAAATGAAGCAGTAAATATGATGAAATTATATAGAATTGGATATAACACATCATAAAAAAACAAAATACACATATATTTCCTCAAAAGTCCCTGGATTTATTCAGCTGTAGTTTGAACACAGGATGACAAACATACCAAATAGTAATTAGAATAATAAAATTGATGAAAATGCAACTATTTGAGATTGCATGAATTTATTTCGTTTTTTCTTATATTCCTTTGTTAAAATAATTAAAACACGCTTATGAAATTACGGCCCGTGATAAACAAAAGCTCAATACACAATTAAAGTAGTAAGCGACACAAACAATTTTCAATCGCACTGTATCATGTTGTTTAGAATCGCTCACCAATGCAACGGTGTCCTTTGCTCTCCTCTTGGCCTATTTTTTTTAACTTTCTTTTTCGTTACGTTGTGTTAATCATGTCCCTTTATTTTTGACATTGTAAATCCCAGAGGTTGTCTTAAAACCTTTAGTACAGAGATAACTCAAATTTGTGTTTAACTTCTTTTGGTATAAATCAGGGGCAATGCAGGAGTTTCAAATGGGAGGAGGGCATATTGAGGTGAAACAAATGTACCAATGTTTTTATATGTGGTGGATGTTTTCTAGAGGGAGCAAATACAACGGGCTTTTGATTACGAATCTATTTTCCCCTTTCTTTGTTAGAATGCATGGCGTATTTAGGCTTTTAAAACTTGGGTTTATAGGGCCTTTTTGTGAACATAAAGCATTGAAAACATACGAGGAAATTGGCTTTTTTCTTTATTTACTTATTCAAACTGTGGGAGCATATTTGAGAATATTTGAGAATATAGAGACGTTCTTTTTTGAATAACATTTTAGTATTGAAAACCTTAGGATTAAATTGGTCTTTCGATACTTGCTTCTTCTTCTAATGCTTCAAGCTGTGGGGGTGTTGGCGTGAATCGCCATTACCAACAGCGCGAACCGTCTAAGTTTTGCATTTGGAACCTCAGTGGGGAATTGCTCTTTGGAGAATTTCTTATTCTACTTCGTCTTCTTTTGAGCTTATTCTTAGAGGAAGTCGGATAATGCCGACGTGGCGAAGTCGCAAGTAATAATATGAAAGCAATCTAAGTGCTTCATTTAGTAACACGTCTTTGAAAATGTATTTGCCCAGTTATTTAATGGGTAACATGCTACAATCGCAGATGTTTCAGGCTGGAATAACCTTTCAATTTAAATGTTTCTGGCATACCCAAACTTTATTTTTGCAATTCTTTTGATTTTGTTAGATTCAAAAGTTTCATCTTGTAATCAATTTGTTAGTAACTTTGCACTGATAAATAAACACTATGTTACATTCAAAAAACATGTTTTAGTTATGGTAACTGGAAATAACAATCTTTTTTTTATCTAAACCTTGTTACAACTTCTATGATAGCTTAAATGCACATTCACTGTGAATAAAGTATCTTACATTTCTTCGCTTTGTCTTTAGTATTGTAGAATTAAAAAAATCACAATATCATACATCGTACATCGTGGCTGATGGACAGAACATTCCGAAGACACTACAAGGTGTAATCCAACGTGCATCACTGACGGGATTCGAACCTGGACCCTTAAAACACATTGTATGGACAGAAGTAAAAATACTTACATCACGTTTTCCACAAGATCTGAATAGCCTCAACATGAACCAGATCGGCACAGGGGCCAACGCAACAGCTAAAATACCCCAACCAATATTCTGAGCAAACTGTGGAAATTCCTCGCCATTTGGATAAGTTGGTGCGTTGTAGTTGATCATCCGATATGTAAACAGCATCTGTTGGGATTAAAAATAAAACAAACTTCAGCTTTCATGGATAGGACTGTTATGAAATATATGTTAGTTTGTTGCATGAGTTGTACGTTCAGGAAAACACGAAGTGTATTCCACAGAGCAATATTATACTCAGCTCTTGGTCGATGGTTTAGGAATGCAGGCGCCGTCATCGTCTCGCTGTTTCATAACAGATTTTACCATATCAAGACTGACCAAGATGTTAACAAATATCATTAGTTTGCTATATATGTTTGAGATTCTGGTCCAGTTTCATTTTTTCTCATTCATTCATCCTACCTTCTTGTATCATATGTTTTCTGAAGTTTTCTCCCTCTCCTCTCAATCCGTTCCCCCTCTCTCTCCTCTCAATACCTCCCCTCTCTCTCTCTCTCCTTCCGGTGCCTTTGAATTTCCTATACCTCTTAACTCTTGTCTCTCTCGCCTCCTCTCCCTTTCTCTTTCTCCCATCTCACTATTTACGCTCCCCTGTCTGTTACTCCTTCCGTCTCTCCCTCTAATGTCTTTCCTCTCTCATGTCTCGCTATCTCCCCATTCTCCCCATCTCCCTCTGTCCACGTTACTATGATATTGTAATAAAGTATGTCTCGTTAGATTCCGATCCCAATAGTGATTTATCTAAATCTCAATCTTAAAAATGTAACTATGCTCAATACTAGAGTTACAGGGGACATTAGTTAAGAAACGGAAATAGTCGTTATATAATCGAGCATTTGATACAATGTCGATAAATCTTCTGCATCGCATTTTACGTATTTTTTCGGGATTGACGGTTGAAATAGATTATGTATAATCGGAAGATTTGAACCGAATCTGATTAACCTTATCATTCGGTTGATTAGGATAAAGAACACGCCCACAATATGATTCCCTATCTCTAGCGTCACGTTTAAATTTGAGACATCAATTTACACATTGACCGACTGACAATTATGATCTAACAAAAACAAAAAAACAATTTAAAAATATACAACAAAAATCTTAGATTAGTCATTGATTAGGTGCATAAAAGGAGTAAATTCTTATAGTTATGTTCAATGTTCGTAAATAATACAACACTTACAGCGATGAGTATTGGTGCAGTCACCGTCCAACAGAACACCCAGTATGGCCATCCGTGAGGTTTTGCACCAAGCATGTACTCGATATCCTTAACGAAACGCATCGAACCTGGAAGATAGAAAGTAACGAATATTAAACAATGTCTTATAGTATCATTTCTATCAAGGTGGCTTGGCGAAAACTGAAAGAAATTTGTCAATAAGGCGCACGAAGTTTTCCATACGTGTCAACACGGCTAATTAAACAACCAATTAAATGTATAATAATTCGACACTTGATTGCATGTATATACATACATTTTGTTAGCAATAAATAAAATAAACCCAATGATTTTTCAAGGATGCCGGTCAGGTTCATAGTGCATCATCGCACATCAACTTTCTATTTCTTTGTATTTCTTTGTATTTCTTTGTATTTCTTTGTATTTCTTTGTATTTCTTTGTATTTCTTTGTATTTCTTTCTATTTCTTTCTATTTGATTCTATTTCTTTCTATTTCTTTCTATTTCTGTCTATTTCTTTCTATTTCTTTCTATTTCTTTCTATTTCTTTCTATTTCTATCTATTTCTATCTATTTCTATATATTTCTATCTATTTCTATCTATTTCTATCTATTTCTATCTATTTCTATCTATTTCTATCAATTTCTATCACTTTCTATCACTTTCTATCAATTTCTATCAATTTCTATCAATTTCTATCAATTTCTATCACTTTCTATCAATTTCTATCAATTTCTATCAATTTCTATCAATTTCTATCAATTTCTATCAATTTCTAACAATTTCTAACAATTTTTATCAATTTCTATCACTTTCTATCACTTTCTATCACTTTCTATCAATTTCTATCTATTTCTATCTATTTCTATCTATTTCTATCCATTTCTATCTATTTCTAGCTATTTCTATCTATTTCTATCTATTTCTATCAATTTCTATCAATTTCTATCAATTTCTATCACTTTCTATCAATTTCTATCAATTTCTATCAACTTCTAACAATTTCTAACAATTTCTATCAATTTCTATCAATTTCTATCAATTTCTATCAATTTCTAACAATTTCTATCAATTTCTATCAATTTCTATCAATTTCTATCTATTTTTATCTATTTCTATCTATTTCTATCTATTTCTGTGTATTATACTCACCATAGACCCACATGACAGAAATCACCTCAAAACATGAGAGGAAAAGGACAGAGAAGTCAGCACCGTAATGATCCATAATCGTTACAACATAATCTCCACCCTGAAGGAAGGGAATAACTTATGATATAATGTCATATTTATATATCGTAACATCTCAATTGTTTCACCTTAATAATATTCACATTTCTTAGTATTAGATTTATTATCATTGAAAAGTATATTATATATGAATCTAGTGACAGCCTTCGACATTGTACAATGCGAGAAACTCAAGTTTATTTACAACAATTCCTTATATTACACTAGTCTAGTCACTATATGTAAATAAAAAGCAAACTCGTTACCGAGTGAACAAAAGCACTAAATTTTGCATGAGGCTTTTTAGGTTATAAAATTAAAAGTTAGTCGTGGAGACCAAAATTTGTTTTCTTCTGAAAGGTCATCCGGTTCACTATACTACAGTCAATGATTAGTATTTATGATATCATGGATCACATGGAAATGGGAAAAGATGTCTTCTATGTGATTGATAGAATGTTGATTAAAATGATAATGACTTATACATAGTTTCGAAAATACCATATAGAATTTGTTTGTAACAAAATCTAACTAGGTTGGTTTCATAAACGCTCAACTACGATTTCATGTGCAGTAACTAGCAATTTTAAGTTGAGCTACCGTGATAAAAGATTCAGATTTAGATTTGTTTATTAGACAATACGTCAATTCCTCAACAAATACAAATGCAGTAATGGCAACATGTATTATCAATGAGGTTTTGTCACATGATCAATCGTCATCTTCCGGTCATGTGACAAACAGTTAAGCTTGACGAAGGCGATCCGGATGGATGCCGAAAGCTCCTGATGAGCTTCAATAATATCTCGAAAGTAGATGTCTAAATCAAATACTAAATGTATTATCAAGATACACTCCATATTGTCACTAAGTTGAATACTCATTAAGCTACTCACAGGACAGACGCATGTCAGACACTTAAGAATACATCTATACTTTCATTATATATATATATGACATTTTCAGGACAGATATATACAGAGAGAATAGCATTGTATTATACACCTATACTTAAGCTACTTTCAGGACAGGCATATGGCAGAGTGGTACACTATTACTTACCTATACCTAAGTTTCGCACAGAAGACACATTTGGCATGGTGACACTATATTTATTACCTGGTCAATTTACTATATCTAAGCCACTTGAAGGACAGACATATGACACAATGAAACCGGTATTGTACACCTATACTTAAGCCACACGAAACACAGACATGTGCCAGGGTATAAAGTTACGTATAAGACAGCCATATGGTAAAATGACACTAGGATTAAACATCTATCTATACTTAGATACTTACAGGACAGACACATGGGAGCGCCAGCAAAAAGCAGGAAAGACCCAAAGTGACGGACATGACACTTTTGTATTTCCTCAACTTGGGGAACTCATCTTGAATGCACGTCATGACTGTCTCCATTAGACCAAACTGGAACACAGGAACGCGCATATTTTAAAGTTCATTAGAGAAATTATGGAATTACAATGACACCTCGTTTGAACTACCAGCTCTGCTTATTGCCTGAATTGGTCTTATTTTCAAGCTGTCTTTTTTTTTTAAGTTTTTTATTTATTTAATCTCCTCTACGAAGCCAATTTTATTCTGGTATCTAAGGTGATTGATTATCGAGATTTGACAGTGTTTTTATTGTTAAATATTGACGTTTTTCTCTAAATTGAATAGTTTTATGAAGGGAATTGTATCTATACATCAATATTTTGAAAGGTATGTAGGAATTGATACGTCATTGATGGGATAGACGTGGTCTGATGGCAACACACTTGCTACTTAAGCAAGAGGACAAGAGTTCGATTCCCAAACGTGCGCTGCTCTTGCAGCGACTGGCAATCCTGTTTGTTGGTTTTTCATATCATTGTAAAGTTTATTTGTGTATTTAAAATGTTAAATGTCTATTATTTCATGTTATTTAACGTTTAACATGTATGGATTAATGAATGTGCACCATTGAATATAAACCAACCTACAGTGACACATGAAGTGATTTTAATCAATTATTTTCATTTATCATTGATACCAACCTCAGAGTCGAGTCCAAGAGTAAACAACATGAAGAAGAAGAGAAGCGACCATAGATGAGGTATTGGTAGGTTGGACAGAGCCTCTGGATATACAACAAACGCAAGACCGTAACCTGCAACACAAATAAATATATTATCAGTTATGGATTTGATGTGGTACAACAAACGCAAAACCGTAACCTGCAACAAAAATACATACACGTCATCAGTGGGGTACTCGCACACAAAGGTTATAAAACGTGTGACACATTGCGTGATGAATATCATGTGCAAAACAACTTTCTTGGTTTTTAATTTGAGATTTCATCAAACATATAAATGCTGCAAAGATTCTGGTAGCACATTGTGCGTTTAGGTGTATGGCCTGCTTTTAAAATGTATTTTTTTTACCCAAAAAGTAAACTATGTTAACTCTACATGATTTCATTTAAGATGGTAGCCCCATGCAGTGTTGATTATTACTCGAATTAACATTTACAGAAAACATAAATAAAACGTAAATAAGGATGATCAGTTTTTGTTGGTGACAGGCGTATTATCCTGAACTGCCTCAAGGGTAAGGGTGGTGCAATTGGAAGAGGAAATTACAGAGGTATCGGACTCCTTGAACACATCCTTTAAAATAATGACACTTTTCTAAAGAATTATTGAGCAACACATCAAAAGTGCAGTGAGTGTTAAACACCTTTTGGGAGGCTTTTCATGCAGTAAAGTTGGGCTACACCAAGGCTCATTCCTCATTCCTTTACATCATTGTCATGGAGGCTCTGTCAAAGCAGTTCAGAACAGGTCTAACATGGGAGTTGATTTTTCACTGTTCGCTGATGACCTCACTCTGTTGGCAGAAAACTTGCAAGATCTTGAGCTCCAGGATTTTGCATGGAACAAAGATATGCCAAAAGTCTGCATGTGAGCTTAAAAATACCAAATTGTGGGTTCCCAACGCGGCAACAAACCGCACAATAAGTCCGGTAAATACCTATGTTGATAGGTGTGGGCAGGAACAACATCTGTCCTTTTTAAAGGCTGGTTACATAAATGTAAGAGGAAAGGGCAAATAACGTTCTGACTCGAAGGATGCTCTATTTATAGCATATTAGCTTGTTTTGGGCGCATCTCAACAGTTTTCTGAAACAGAAGTGTAGATCTTCTTACCTCCCTTGGCTACCTGATCCACTGGAACTCCAAGATCATGTGCCATTCCACCAAACGTTGTGAAGACAACAAAGCCAGCTATGATACTTGTCAGTACATCCATGATGGAGATGAAGAGAGAGTCACTGGGGAAACAAGAACAGTCAATGTATACTTTGGCTACTTTAGATTGGATTGTTACAGAAAAATGAACCTATTTTTACATTCTTATATACTTAATTGGTACATTATAAAATTAACTTAAATTCTCATGTACTTAATTGTTATATTATTTACTTAATTGTTAAATTATGTACTTAATTGCTACATTCATATGTCAAGAGTCTTGTACGAATATAGTACATAATATGCGTAGTTATGACTTTACCAACCTAATTAGAATGTCAG
The DNA here is from genome assembly GCA_032362205.1 of Clione limacina. Classification (NCBI taxonomy): domain Eukaryota; kingdom Metazoa; phylum Mollusca; class Gastropoda; order Pteropoda; family Clionidae; genus Clione; species Clione limacina. Next base: position 11,812 of record JAUUEB010108825.1, on the reverse strand, counting down.
AGCCAGGCTCTACTATGACATCCAATCGCAAGCCACAACAAAAATGCTGACGTCACAGGAAGAAATATATTGATAGTCCGAGTAAAGAGCTCCACTTCAACCGGATTTTGAAAAGCGGGGGGACCCGCAAAACGAGGTTGGTCTAGTCATATCATTGTTACATTCTTAAAAACTCAACAAACTAATACTTTGATTTGTACATACTAATAAACTTGATTCTTGAATTTGTTGTAGCTTCCAAACATGATGATGCCCCCGAAGGAGACTGACAAGGAGAAAAACATCTGTCCAGCAGCATCAACCCACACCTACAACATGGACAAAGATAAATAAGTTGTACTTCGACTTACAAGTTTGGGGAATTACATATTAAAAGCAGTTAATCAGTCTGTTTGTTGGTTTGTCAGTCTGTCTAGTGACATGATTCTGGTGTCTGGAATAAGAGCACACAGATGCATATATCTATAAACTATATTTCTTTTTTTCGTCCAACCACCCTGAAATGAATTCACACCCATGACCAAATTCAAATATCTTATCAGTTTTTGGTGCTCTTTTGTTGACTTAAGGATCCGTGAATTGTTTGGTGAATTTCATACACCTTCCCTCCCAAGTCATGGAGTCAGTCCTTAAGAAAAGTAAACATAGTGACGGTTGATATACTTACAGAGATGTCAGCCAGTTTGTCCCACTTAGGTATGACGAAGAACTCTACCCCATCTATGGCACCGTCCAACAGGCAGCCTCTTACCAGTAGAATCAGTAGGATGATGTAAGGAAAGGTTGCTGTAAAGTACACCACCTGAGATAGAAACAAATCATGCATCATTAGGACAATCTTCTTGGGGTCTAATAGTTGTTTTCTTAGCTGAGTTAAACCAAATAAACCTTTAAACGCTCATAAACCATCCATTTTAGCTAGATTTAACAGCGTGGATAGCCTTTGTGCTAAAATCATAAAAAATGGAAGGAGAGTGAATTTAAGCTCTCTGGGTGGTCTAGGAGGGTGGTCTTTAGCACTCCCTTGTGGCCTATAAGAGTGGCTTTTAGTTATCTGTTTTTGGCATACGAGAGTGGTCTTTAGCTCTCTGCTTTAGAGCTAGGAGAGTGGTCTTTAGCACTTCTCTGTAGCTTCAGAGAGTGGCTTTTAGCTAACTGCTTTTGAGCTAGGAGAGTGGTCATTAGTACTCTCTTGTGGCCTATAAAAGTGGCTATGTTCTCAGCTTTTAATAATAATAATAATAAATCAATTTATAGCGCGCTTTCCCTCAGCAGGGCCAAGCTCAAAGCGCGTTACAGAAATGCCACTTACAATATCTCACCGAACATCCAAAGGTGACAACAAACCATTCACAAATATCTAGCTTTAAATGGCATAATCAAGGATTAAAATTGTTATAGTATATAGTTAAAAGTAAATTATACATATTAATATTACTTATGCAAATTTATACATTTTAGAATAAAGATATATGTTAAACATTATATCTACATCCACAATATCACAGATGATTCAGAGTCAGTTGTCAGAGAGTACAATGGGGGAGGCCAAAAGAGTCTTTAGCACTCCCTTGTGGCCTAAGAGGTTGGGTTAGGTCTATCGTTGATTTCATGATATCGGCTCTTTTGATGTCAGCAACTCCTTCTCGACTTATTTCTACAAATACATTTGAGAAGCTGTTTCTATGTATTTGTTCTTTGTGGCAGGAGAGAAAAAAATCGAGGGGAGCAATTTTGACTGACCAAGGAGCGTGGATTTTAGCTTCATGCTTTTGAGGTTTAGGTGGGTCTTTGGGAGCGAGAGCGATTACTCTCCTCAAAATTAAAAGCTGATGAACAATTTTTAGTTCAATTGATTTTTACATTACTTTTGTTAGAAACATATTGATAACTTCTATGGAAACGGACCCTTTGTGACGAATTCTCCTTCGATTCCCAAAGACCAATACATCTTTAACGTGCGTAACTTACATGATAGTAAACAAGTCACTGTACGTGATACACATTCAACATGCAGATCTGAAATAAGTAGTTTTGTTAAGCATTGTATGGAATCTAATACTTGTATAAATAAGTTACCTTGCCAGAGCTTTTGATTCCTTTAATGAGACAAAATATGACAACAACCCACGAGAGGAGAAGACAAAGAGTGAGTTTCCACAGAGGGTCACCCATGTTATCCCATTCCACACCCATAGACTTCTGTTGCACTACTTCCCTGAAGAAATAAAAGAGTAAACTAATGTATATCAGTATATCACCAAGACTATGTATATCACCAAGACTATGTATATCACCAAGACTATGTATATCACCAAGACTATGTATATCACCAAGGCTATGTATATCACCAAGACTATGTATATCACCAAGACTATTTTACAGATTTCTAGTTATCTAGATTTTCAACGTGTTTGTTTCGTGATTCTAGCTCGAAATGAGTGAACTCGTTTGTTGACTTGTTATATATTCAGAGTGTTTTATGATACAATAATGCGTACGTAGTGTGGAAAATAGAAATAAAGTCACAGACTTGACAACTTTGCAATAAGAGATGTAAACGTCTTTTCTTTCGTAAGGTTCAATATGTATTTCGTGGATTTTACGAATTGTCCACTTCTTGCAAAATTTGTCCCCTCGCGAAAATGCGACATCTCGTATGCTTATTTTTATGTTATATGTCTTGAGTTTTATTCCGTTTTTTTCTTCTTTTTCAACTTTCTTTCTACTACATTGAGAATGAACATGTATTCCGGCTAAAGGACTAAAGTTAAAGCAAAATTTGGCCCCTCGCGAAAATGCAACATCTCGTATGCTTATTTTTATGTTATATGAGTTTTATTGCGTTTTTTTCTTCTTTTTCAACTTTCTTTCTACTAAATTGAGAATGAACATGTATTCCGGTTAATGGACTTAAGTTAAGCGTAGATGATTAAAAAAGAGTAGATTTCATGAAGCGAACTCATTTCTATTTTTGGCTTGTATATGGGTCGCGCAGTATGGACGTCAGGCTGCACAGTATGAATTTCCCATTTAAATTATTTCGGTATAAGGTCTTTTAGAAAAAACAACTTCATACGTTGAAGAAACGTACTATTTTTTTAATTAGATCTTGAAGAAGAAAAATTTTGAAGAAAAAAAATGTTGAAGAATAAATAAATTTTGAAGAAAAAATGAGATTTTTAAGAGAAAAAATATTTGAAGAAAGCGGCCTACTCACTCAAAGAAGAGTTCTGCTGCAGAGACTCCTGTAAAAACTGGTACACAACTTGTGAAACTACTGTCTATTGTAGTGTTCGATGTACAGGTGCAATTATCTAACGGCTTCATAAGATCACAGAGAGGTAATGCCTTTTCTCTTTTGTCCACACAATTGAAGTCTTTGATCCAACTCTGAAATACATACAATACACAGGTATACTTAGTTTGATGTACCAAAATAAAAGACTGTTGATTACAACCACAGTTAAAGGTATTTGATTTACAAGTATTTGAAGGCACATATGTATCGAGCTTAAAAGCGTTAACACTAAGATGAAGTAAATTGTTACAGACTTTGACGTCCCAAAATGTACACAAAAACTGTGACCTTCTAGATTTTTGATTAACTTAAAGGAGTACAGATGGGGTAGACAAGAGTAATAAGTAAATGTTAATACCACCAGTGTGATGTTAACAAAATATAGTCAACAGTTCGATGTAGAAAACGGAATAATCAACAGTTTAATGTCAACAAAGCAAAATAGTCGACAGATGGATGTCGACAAATCAAAATAGGCAACAAGAGAAAGATAAAACGAGATAGTAAAGTTTGATGTCGCCAAAACATAACATGCCCACAGTTTGATGTCGACAAAACAAAGTAGTCGACAGTTTGATGTCGACAAAACAAAATAGTTGAGTTTGATGTCGACAAAAAATAGTCGACAACCTTCGTCTGGACCACAAAAAAAACTCGAGTACAATGCGTACATAAGGAATAATATGTCAAAATAAAAATGATTTGAGGCTGTGAATGAGATGAAATACACGAATTTATGCTTATATATAAGACTTTTGGCATATGGATGAGAAACAACAAAAGAACATCATGAAACGAGCTAACATGAGGACTATTGACCCCTTACCTCTTCACATTCCGTCCATGGTAGAGTCGACTGCATAGTTGAGAAGAAGAAGAAAAGCGTGTAGGCCATGATCACATTGTAGTAGATTGCAACAATCAATGATATGATGCACATAGATATTCCAATACCTAAAAAATGATAATAATGATAATAATGATAATAATAAGAACAATATTTATTCAGCATTTTTGCTTGTTCAAGATCTATGAGCTCTTTCCAAAGTGATTACAATAACATGCTAGTAGACAGTGATAATTATCATTCATAAATGTTTCCCTGTGACATAAGATATATTAAATATGTGTAAGCACTAAGCACATGTTTGATAGTGTATTGAATTCGATATCTCAAAAGACGTTGAAATGGTTCTCATTTCTATTTTTATGTTTAGAATTTCCCCCTCAAAAACCAATAGGCACGTTTTCACACAGACTTACATTTTCGTAAAGATAAACTCATTACCAATTTTAGCAGAAGAGAATTTATTTTTTATACTTATTGCAAAATCAAACTATTAATTCAGAACAAATAAATACTTTCAAAATGCATAATATACAATTTATAAACAAGCGGGAACATTTTGAGCCACCCGGTATCAGACCTATAATTTAAAAATTGAAGGGGAGTGATTTTTAGCTCTTTACTTTTGGCATAGGGGAGTGATTTTTAGCACTCTACTTTTTGCCTAGGAGAGTGACTTTTAGATCTCAGCTTTTGGCGTACAAGAGTGTTTTTTCCAACTCTTTCTTTTTGACAATGGAGAGTTATTTTTGACAGTATTGAGCGACAATATTTGAGTTCATATGTTTCACCAGAGTAATACAAAGTTACAAAAATGTATGATTAATTGACCAATGTAAAAGAAAATACTGTAAATTTTAAACACAGTAAAAAAATAAATATTAACATTTTTCTTGTTTCAATTGTTCAAAATATGGCTTTGATAAATTTCAACATAGAACAAAACAATATTGAAAAGGCAATTTAGTACTGCGAATTTTAAAAAGTCATACAGAAATATAATACTCAAATTCACTAACAGTATAAATGGTGAAATAAACACAGATTAAAAGACGAGATTGACAAAATATGAAACAATGAAAGATACTATACAGACACTTAATGTAAACTCAAATGACATAACATAATTCAATGAATCTGACTAGGAAGTAAAAAAGTAATTTGGCTGTCTGTAACGTTATTCAAACGATCGAAGACATTTTTTATATGCGTTTTCTCAATAAAACTGTGGATTTAAAAGTGAGTTGACTGAATAACAATGTCTGTTGCATTTTTCTGGAAAATTTTATAAATGAATTATTTCCCTAATATTCATGAATAGACTAGTGACCTTCAACCAATTCTTGTGTCACATTTGAGTTAACTTTACTCTCCCCAAGCGCGTAGCTTTGTAAAACTCGAGGAGAGCGGTATTGTCTGATCAAGGAGAGTGATTTTTAGCTCCGTACTTTTGATGTTCAGGGGCGTCTTGGGAAACCTTTTAATGATAGGTCTATTAACTATTTCAATGTATATTTAATGCGTGCATTAAGAACAAAATCAATGATATGACCGAATTGAGATTTCCCCAGACATATATCCATTTCAAAAAACATAGTCAGTCATCATACGCTGACACCAAGAGATGCACACAATAGAAACGTTTTGTAAATGTCTATAATATCATTCACTATCAAGACTAAACAACAAGGTAGAAGAATTACCTTTTGCTGATGGGTTCATCTCCCACACTTTAGTTGGTCCTTTCGCAGAAAACTGTCCCATGACCAGCTCCATAAAGTAAAGAGGCTTTCCAATGAGAAGTTGTAGTACAAGATAGGCGATCAGGAAAGCAGCTGCGAGAGACATCACAAGTTTATGTCAGGAAAGCGATTGTATTTGTTAAGATTTTTGGCGCTTGACACGACAGAGCGTCATCTATTAAAAGCAATAGAGCAATATTATGTACATAAAATGTCTTTTGAGAAAAGCAGAATACAATCAATTTATAGCTTGTACTAAGTCAACAAGTTGGATATTTATCATATAAATAATTGAAAACAAATACATGGTAAGCTTGTATAATTATCAAAGTTTGTATCAGGTCTATAAAAGTGGTTGTATTTGTTAGTTTTTTGGTGTTTTGAATGTCAGAGGATCATCTATTAAAAGCAATATTGTGTACACCAAATGTGTTTTGAGAAAAGCAGAATACAATCAATGTATACCTTTTACTAAGTCAACAAGTTGGAAATTCATCATAGAAATTATTGAAAAAAACACATTTTAGTTGGTATAATTATTGAAACATAACATTCAAAAAGCATGAACGTAGAACCCATATGAGTTTAGTCTAAAAATTGACGAGGGGGGGGGGAGGAGAAGCGTCCCGTAACAAAGCGGATTGGTTACATGAACATCAGAACAATAATGTAATAATGTTTATTGTCAGAAATATTTGTTATCACTTAAATTTTAAGTAAAATTTCTATGTTTAACTTGTAGACAAACAAAATAAACTAAGTTAATAAAAAGAACTTGATCAGCCAGTGACGTCACACTCACCTCCACCATTTTTGTAGGCTAAGTAAGGAAACCGCCAGACATTGCCAAGTCCCACAGAGAGGCCGACACAGGAGAGGATGAACTCTGCCTTGTTCCCCCATTGACCTCGTTCTGGTGCATCATCTGGTCCTGCCTTTTCTGATACATCGATGTCTTTGGTGCGAGTGCCTGCAACTGTCGGCACTTCATAGCCGTTATTCGGTTGTGCGTTCTAGAAAAAATTAAAAAATTACTAAATTTAAGAGTTAATCATCATCGTTCACCCTGTTCGTAAATTGAGAAGGGAAAAGAAAAGATATATAGAGTCATTCAAAATATGAGCAAAAGTCATCATAAGATTACAGAACGACTAACAAGATGATTAAACGATGCAAAGTAGTTCAACTGTAGTTCAACTGTAGTTCAACTGTAGTTCAACTGTAGTTCAACTGTAGTTCAACTGTAGTTCAACT
>JAUUEB010108715.1:0-13332 GCA_032362205.1 Clione limacina | reverse complement strand
CCCCCCCCCCCCCCCCAAAAAACAAAAACAATAAACCACTGGTGCCGTGACTCTTCTGCATTTGTTTATCTCATGACCTGTCCAGTATGTTAAAAAATGATGCTAAAGGATACATTCTTTCCTAACTCTATTTTGAATTTCACAGTGTTCTTCATATGGAACTGCTTCCAGTGAGAATAAACGTAGAGTTAACCTGTGGCCGTTATCCCGGTGCATATACTGTGGCCGTTATCCCGGTGCATATACTGTGGCCGTTATCCCGGTACATACACTGTGGCCGTTATCCCGGTACATACACTATGGCCGTTATCCCGGTGCATATACTGTGGCCGTTATCCCGGCACATACACGACCAAAAACATCGCATGTACAAATAAACATACGTTAAATGTTATCATGTAAGTGTACCCTTCTCGTGTCTTCATGTCAGCTATCTGAGTGGGTCAATGACTAAATTGTCCGCCTTGATGGACGATGAATCGGTTGTTCAAATCCAGGCTGGGTCGAATCGATGTTTTTTTGAGAATCAAAATTTGGCAGCGATTGTGCTTGACGTCTGACATTACGAGGTCGGTACTAAGACGGATTGATCAATGTTTCAGTAAAAAGTGGCTAAGCACAAAATACAAATTAAGCTACAACTTTAATCCCTTGTTTGACAGAGCCTTAACATGCCTAAGCAACACCAGCAATGATAACATTTACCCTCTTTAAATGGAGACGTGAAAGGCTACAACAATTTGTTTCTGTCTTGCCACTACAACAACGCAAAGTATGAATGGTTCACTCACCTCATCACCCTGTTGTAATTCTTGTGAGTTACTGTTCTGACTATCACTATCATCAGTGGTCACTATAATGTCCGGTGTGGCGTTTGATTGGTCAGATTCTTCTGTTGTGTTTTTGGATCCAGTTATTGCTACAGCCTGAAATATAGGCGGGAGAAAGGATATAATTTTTGAGGTGAGGAGGAATAAAACGGAAATCTTTCAAATGTGCACTAAGTTCAGTTTATAAAAATTATTAAATATTTTTATGTATGCACTTTGGCTTGAAATTTGCTTCATCGCGATTAGAGAACAAAACAAGAGGAATGAATGAAGGACTGTCAAAACGTAGTTTTACAGTACTGGGGTATTGACTGCAACTAAATCATGAAATTCAGTGAAGCGTTGTTACTATTAAAAAAAGGGAACTTATTATCCGATGGATTGTGTTAACATTTTTATTCTGATTACCATGCTGTAGATTATGATCACCCAAAAGTGCAAACTGATGTATCTTTTTAAATTGATTTTTTGTTTCAAAAACCAAAACGGCTGCCATAGTTAAGAATTTGCTGTAACATCTGATGTAGTCTACATAATAAGATTCAAAATCTATTTATGTATTTATAGCCACTATTTTGATTCAATCGTAGCAAACACGTTGGTAGATATTACCAAATATGTAGTTAAGCTTTTGGTGTACTTTTGTCGACTGTCAGAAAAGTTATCAGGTTTTTTAGTTTTACTATGTTTTATCTGTAAAATACGCGCCATGATTCTAGATATGAACTTGCGGGAGTCGGGGCATATTTGCGCATAGATGAGAGAGAGAGGTCTACATGGTGATTAAAAAGTCAGCCAAATTCGTGTTTTCTTTCTTTTTGTATCCCTCCCGGGCAAGAACGGTTATTAAGCCACAAGTTTAATGATAGGTGTAAGCTGTACAGCAATTGATATAGTTAAACACATATTATGATTAATTATACCAATGTAATTGATATATTTCAGTTTTTTTCAAGGTCAAATGAGTAAGTTTCAAGGTCCGATTACATTGAATAGGTATTTCACCGACTTGACGCCCAAATCCTATGTAAAAGATAATAAAGGGCGATCAATTTTGACTTATCAAACTGACTTTTATGAAATGTATTTCATTTGTTTTGTCTTTCCAAGATAATTCATTTGAAGGCATTATCTAAATACAATTTTGGAATTCCCGGGGCAATAACCCGTTAGAAAACCACATCTTGCTGAAATTGTACATGACAGTCGTTCATTATATTATACATTTTGGGGGTTAATTATAACGTCCTGAATTATGTAAAGTATCACATGCAAATGTTTATATTTGTGACTAGTCGATTTTTTATGTATTTATTAGCAGTCATCTAAAAAAAGACGATTAAAATACATTTTTCGTGAAGCGATCTCCTTTTAAGTGATAAATTGGACTTTAAAAATGTAAAACTACTCGAGTTTCTTAGCTTGCAATTTTGTCCGGATTATTAGTATGATGTGTCAATTTAAGTGGAAGTGGAAAAAACTTTGGGAACCCAATTTGTCCCGTTGGATTTAAAGGTCAATATTATTTTCAAGGACAATTCGCGTTATATCCAAATTTGACGTTAGAAGCTTCATTTGACCTTTAGGTTGACCTTCTATTGAAATATTATAGAGATCGACACAGTTTTTTGTAGATAACAAAGAATTAAATTATAAACAAAAGATAATTTGATGTCTCAAATACTTTTCATAACGTCGGATTATCAACAAAACAGTGTGCACATTTTGAATTTATTACATACCTTATTTTAAGATACAATATCAAAAATTGGACCAACATTTTATTCTGAAAGATTCTATTTATTTTGGGTTAGAATAGTTTTAAAACTATCAAACGTTTGGACAGAATAAATAAACATGTCACTTCACGTAAACAAGGCTTGCCACTCCTAACATGTGGTTACTCTATCACTTTAAGGGGTTGACTAATAAGCTGGTATAATGTATGACTCGATAGTCAAGGGTGACGTAAGACGAATTTTAAAAGGACTCTTCCGGTGGCGTCTTGACTGTCAAGACGTATTCTCGAGTGCTCTCGATATCTGGTGTTTTTGTGTTATTTTCTGATGGATTAATCTATTACTGTGTTTCATATTAGATACGTATGTGTTCGTTTAATTATCAGGATTCTACTGGTGAGGTTTTTCTCTTTATCGGACCAGTCGTTGGTTAATTAATTGATAATTAAGGTTTTCTCCATTGTTCTATTCATTTGCTCATTTTGTCTTTCACTTCTCTTTTTCTTTTCCCCGTGACGATGCCTATCTCGAATGTTAACTACGCAATTACGCAACTACAATTATCAGCCAAGGTTTTGGAACAGTCCATTTTCATATCACTATCAAATATCAAAATATCACTAAACAGCAGACCAAGGTGACGAATTTTGACGTATATCCCAGTCAACCGCTGCGTATACCTAAGTAATATTTGTTTAAACTAGTTCACTCATATATTAAACAAATTTCAATTTTAAATTAAAATATTGAATAACTATTTGATAGTTCATGGTGTTGAGATATCTTTTATCATGAACTTTCCGACTTACTTTTTTCATCCAAAGTTCAAAATTGTCAGTCTGAGAACGACAAGACGCCTCAGATTTCACTTGTAATTCTTGATCATCAACAAATGTAGCGCACATATTCCCATCGATCCCACTGGAGAACAATACTGCATTACAACTTGTGTTGCACATAGAAGCGCAATATAGGCGACTTGAACATTTGAACATCTTGTTTCCTGGCAGACTAGCAATGTTATCAAAGCAAGGTTTCGACCGTTCAAACATGGTTGTTATAATTTCTGATGTTTCAGAACTGTCAAAAGCATTATGACCGCTTGCATTTGTCAAATAAATCTGAACCAAAAAAATCATGAAGATTGTTTGTTTTGTTGCTTGCTGTAACATTTTGAAAAACTAGGATCGAAAATTTAAATGTTACAATGAAATTGGCCCCGGGATATCTTCTAAACATACATGGTTGTGATGAGGTTACTTAAAACAAATTGTCCAACAACTGATGGCTCGCACTTGGATGATATTACGAATAAGCGCCGAGAGTTTATCCTGTTTTTAAACGCTGTTTTAATAATAAAATTTATTGTGATAACATTGTATCACAATCACATTCTAAAACCCTAAGTAGTTAAGTCACACAAAGTTTTGACGACTGTGAAACCATCACTTGAGATAGCAGCGAAGTATTTTGTCGAAGCTTTTTAAGCAGAATTTATTTTCATTTTAACTATTGTATCGATGAGTGGGGTCTTAACGAAAACCGCGGCGATTGTTACAGGTGAAGTGAGTGGCGCGGATTCGTAAAACAATAATCTATAATCAATCACAAGGAAGGATGAATGTGTTGTCTACTTTTGAAGTTTATTCAACTAAGTTTCTAATGAGCCTTTGATCCTATGACTTGAAAGATCAGCAAATCGAGATTTGATTTCCAGCCAATACGAAAATAAATAAGGAATGGAAAAGCATGAATTAAACGGAAGCATCATTTTATTACTATATAATAGATCGCTCTGTTCGCTGGAAATAATGGATTCGAGATTATTTATCAAAACCAAGAACTTTCCAATTCAATTCACATTTTTTGAAAAGAGTGCCCATTCTGTCATTACTGCGACTCTTACAATGATGGCCCTTTGATAAGATGAATAATTAAAGGAACTCAAGAGATTAAAAATTCATGAGCACGGCCAATGCAAACTACGAAATTGAAAGGATATAGTTAGAAAGATATCGTAAATATTGCAACTATACAAATCTGACAGTAATTTGTCGATATTTACAGGTCTCTTAGTGCATTCATTTTACTGTCACTTCTAAACAAATTCATTATCTCGAGGCATTTTGTTTTTGAACCACGTTGAGCAAATAACGTTTTTCAGCCATTTTCATTATTTGTAGGTACGCCAGCCAGTTATGTTGCATTTATAATATGTTCAATTCATTTGATATTTTCCTGATCATACGATTTTGTGATTGAGACAACCACTAATGATAGTGGGCGAGTAGAATGTAAGCTTTCACTAAATAATAATTAATCGGGACCTCACATTCTAGCGTTAGTCACTTTGGACGTTATTATTTGTGTGTGTTCATAAGTTCGATGTTCATAGATCTATATTATTGATTTGTCATCAAATTGAATGAAATACATGAGCTTTCAGGCAATGGTTTTGAAATTGTATCAATAAAGAAAATGAACACAGTGAGAATGATATAAAAAGTTTAATTGTGTGCGTTTATTGTGCACAATAGAATGCAACAAAGCCTGATACTATGGTAACATATGAAAACACAATATTCATGTATATATAATTTTAGATGACTAAATATATCTCTCCGGTTTAAGGTAAATGCAATTAACAAATAACCAATCTCTCTCATTCAAAAAGTGTAAAACAACCCTCATATGCCACATGCTATAGCTTGCATGTCAAGGCACATGGGGCTTTAAACAAAGTTAAACACTCATCAAGGATAAGTACACATGATATGCTCTCAAGCGGGAACAACATATTTTGTATGTATATAAACGGTGTCATTGCCCATAGTTAGACAGTTGGACAGAGTATATTTCACAGAAACAACTCCAGCCATTCGCACATTGGAAGTTAAACGATTATCCTAACAGGGACTCAAAGTCTTTGCTACAATATATCTTAGTATCTTTGTTATTCTATATAACATATACAACACCTTATGACAACAACACTGGTACATTAATTATAGCATATAGACTTTTACGTGTTGATAATAGGTCAAATTATCAACACGTACAAGTCAATATGATTATTATTAACGTATACTTTAAATGAATTCACATTTCATCCAATATAATACCAAGGTTTGGACCAATTTACTATTAAGATATTCTTAACTAGAAAAATTAGTACTCGTAGAGAGTACAACAACGCACATCAGACACAAAAGCACATAACTCTGTCAAAACTGTTTTGTTTTTAAAATATTAAGCTCCAGCTTTTAGGGACACGTGAATTAAGACTCTGTGCAAAATTTCAGATTTCTATCTTTGACGAAGCATATGAAATAGCAAACAGCGTGTTGTGATTCGCTCTCTATGATCTTTATAACATAATACATTATGAAAAACGACGAGTATTTATCGGGCATTAATGGCCACTTGTAAATAACAAGCAGAAAGAAGGAAATGCGCAAATGGTTGGTTAATAATCAATCTTATCTTAAACCGCAACACAACTCCGTCTTCAGGCAAAATGCCGTAGGTCTTTACAATATACATCAGAATGTAAGCAGTATTTTAAAATATAAACTTGCACCTATAGAAATTAGAGGTAACTTATAATCTCGAAAGGAAGGTGAGTCACATTGTTTACCTTTGAATGACAGACAAATATCAAAGTTGTTGATAAGAATATGAAAATATACAGTTATCATATTAATTATATTTACATTTGCATCACTTAAAAATTAACATAAAATATAAAGAACACCATTTACATAATAAGATAACAATGACAGCAAATTTCATAGGTAACCAACAGGCAATATTATAGAAGCAGATTTTTGCTAATACAAAGACTGCGGTTATTGTGTCAATTATGGTACATAAACAATACAAATATAACGCTCTTAGTCTAGGACAATGTTTATAAATTTCATTTCTTGAACCCGGACTGAAATTCTAAAAAAGCTCGATTTTCCGAATCGGATTTGAGTAAGAACATAATTTCCATGTATAAATCTTGACAAATTGAGTTCATTGAACTGTTTAGGAACTGATCTATCTTCTGGTACAGGATGTCCGTAAAATAACTTATTATTCTAAATCCCCCAAACTTTACATTTTCAAAGCCACACAACTTGTCTCATTAAAAACATATTGGGTGTGATATTCAGATGTCTACTAGATATTCCATCTGTAGTTGAAATGTATGCACTGGATTTTGCAAGGCCATCAAAAACGTTCTCAAATCAACGAGAACAACAAAAGATATACAGTAAAAGAAATGCAAAATTGGATCAAACAAAAAGTAATCCCCCAAATTTAACCGGTTCAATATGAGTTACCATAAACATGTTATTATGATAGCAGTAACAATTCTTAATAATTATAATACTTAAAGTGGTCGTAAATTAGTGATTGGGTAAACCCATAATATTTGATTGCACTAAGATGTACTCAAATGCAGACACAAACGCTAACATACACACTTCCACCCTCACACATTTCATAAGCTCAGCATGCAATATGTTGTTTTGGTACCATACAAGTAAAATCACTGGTTGAGTTGTTAGGCTTGTTTAACAATATACAACTTTTCCGATATAATTACAAAATACACATTTTCACCATAACACAGAGACATACATAGATACAAAAACAAAGCTACTTTGTCACATATATACGCATATAATAGAACTACTTAGTAACATATATACGCATATCATAGAACTACTTAGTCACATATTTACGCATATCATAGAACGAATTAGTCACATATATACCATATTCTTTGGGTCCTGAACCAAAGCTGAAATGGGATATCCTTACGTGTGCCACCTTGTATAGAAAAACCAACAGGTCCTGTGACCTGTGCCTAACGGAAAAACAACACATATCCACAAATTACAACAAACCTCAGTACCTTAACAAAAGGACCTATCTAGCACTGAAATTTCGTCACAATACTTTCAGCTCTTCATTAACAATCCAGGAAGAAGGACGAGGGGTGCAGAAATTATATAACTACGCATCTTATGCACTCTATTTTTTTCAAGACTTTTAACAGATAAATATATAAACGCATATCATAGAAAACAAGTTTTGTGTAAGTACAATTTTCTCTCATTGAGATTACAGGGCATTTCCCATGAGATTACAGGGCATTTCCCATGAGATTACAGGGCATTTTCCATGAGATTAAAGGACAAAGAAACGTCAGAATATGATACGAGACGTGATAACATTGTGTCCCTAGTTGTTATAAATGTTAATTCAAACATTTTTAGTCACGTTGCATGATTTTATTCCTATAACCTTAATTTTGACGACTTTTTGATTTGATTTTACTCATAATGGTTCTTGTGTTTTCTGCCAAAGTATTACCAAAATAAAATTTATAATCCATTTCTTCTTTTTACTAAAAAAATAATGAATTTTAGTAACAACTAAACTCACTTATCGTATAGCACATTCTTACCGTGATTGTGTGAGATTTTGTGTGTGTTTGTGTCTATGGTGTAATACATCTTATAAGAACAGACAATTCAGTTGATTACATAGAGACAACAATGACATTTAACAGAACATTCACAACAAATAAACAACAGTTTCATCACATAATAATAAAGTATGATACAAATATATCCAACGTACACAGGGCAGATATTTTAACAACCATAAATAGACGGCTTGGTCGACATATCACTGTCTTCAGTTGTTGTTTAAAACAAATACAATACAGCATTCAACAATGGAATGTTTTGAACAATTGTTATGATTAGTTTGGTCCCAACCGGTTTGAATAGAGTAAATCTTTTCTTGGAAGACTTGGAAACTGGAATGTAAAACTTCAAAATTTTGTGTTGACACTCTGAAAAGAAAGACAAATTATAAGGTTACATTTCAGATTACAAGTAATTATTTCAAACATATTCTGAAAACTTATTCAAATCATGAACTCAATTAGTAATTACAATTTCAATATTGAACTAAGCACGATTTCTGTTTTGTAGTAGTCTAAAAGTGTGATACATTTTATGATCAATTTAAGATCATTTCAATCAATTTTAGAAATCTTTATCAAGATTAAAATCTGAAAACTAATAATTTAAGAAATATTGCAATTGTTAAAAACATTTGCTAATATAGTAGCATTGATACTGTTGTTACAGCGGTTTTATAACTCTTGATTGTTATAAACATATCCATTACTCAAAACAGCTGGATGTCTTGAATTAAAAAGTGAAACATTTGAACAATGCTGTATGGCTGAAATATGGACGTTTACAAAGAATGCTCAGAATGGAATCATCATAGCTTTATGCTTCAAGAATAACTTTTGTTGGTTAGGGACCAAAGATAAATGTCGAATAGATACATGTTTTCTCTAAAGTTAAATAACTTGACTTTTACATATTGATATTGACAATTTGTTTATGTTTTCAAACATTTAACCAGTTTGGTGATTGAAATCAAAATGTTAAAAAAGATAATCATATTATAAAAATCACGCTACAAAAGAGCTGACATTTTCAATACAAATTGTCTTACATATAGGCTTTTAATGCATGCAACATCACGGGATTTATATGTTAGATTACAGAAATATTAAGAAGTAAAAGACAAACAATATAGACGCAATACATTTAAACCATTCCATAACTTAGTGGCCAAAGGCTATCAGCCTCTACGGCTAATTTGTTTTGGTGTAAAAAATGAATACATGCATCTTTTGAAATGGGGTGATGTTATATGAATTATGTACTTTAGTGAGATAATAAAATCAATCAAAATAAAAAGGAAATTGTAAGGTTTATATTATTGTGTATTGTCGTAAAAGACAACAACCATTAACGGTTATAAGGAGAAATTATCATATAGGAAACCATTAAGGTGCATTACTTATTAATGAATATATATAATATTTCTAGATCTAGGAGAGAGGATATATAGATCCAACAAAATATGTAGATCAATTTGAGTAAGAATAATAATAGAAAATGGATAATTCTATTATATTCTTTATTGAATCAGATTTTTTTTAAAGTTATTTTTTCTTAAATATCGCAATTCGTGAAATCTATAACCATGAAAAAATCACATTTGGTAAATTTCGTGAAGTATTGACCGCATCAGTCAAAAATGTCAAGATACTACTTCCAAAATTTGGTTGAACTTTTCAATATCATGTTCATAGGAAATGAAGTTGCCACCAAGGCTAGTTTTTCATTTTGTAGGTTATTCGGTAAAATAGTATATTAGTCCAAACTCAGTGTGTATAGCGTTGTCATATAGTCAAAATGTATTGAATAGGCCGGTATCGTGGAAGTGTACAAGTGCATGCCAACACACTAAATCGTTTCCATCTCTCGGGTCTTAGAAGAATACTTTGGAATAATCTACATACTATAATTCAAAGTTTATTTATTTATTTATTTGTGGCTGGCTATGTGTGTATGCAATGAGATTACAGCCACAGTTTTTACTCAATCAACTTGAAACTTTTACTAAATGTTGGTAGATATTACAAGATGCGTGGTTAAGCTTTTGGTGACAATCAGTTGACTGTAAGAAAAGTTATTAGCTTTTTAGTTTTTGGTGCGTACTTTACAGAGCAAATATAGATCAAAGATGGCATGAAACTAAATATGGAAACATTTGCATCTTCTTCCTGTCGCACATAATATGCGCGCCTCAGCCTCAGCCTAATGAACACACATTTCTAAAAGCTGAAACCAAAAGTGAATTCTAATACGGGGTGTTTCAAAATATGATTTAAAAAGGGGGTGGTGGCATAGTTGCGCATAGTGGATAGAGAGAGATCTACAGGGTGGTTCAAAAGTCAGCCAAATTCGTGTTTCTTTCTTTGTGTATCCTTCCCGGGTAAGACCAGGTACTAAGCCACAAAACATTTTGTAGACTGCTATAAAAGCGACGTAAGGGCAACAATTTATTTGAGATTTTGTAAACCTGTGCAACGCCGGGAAAACCCGACCGTAAGTCTTTGCCATTGCAAGGGAAAATACCGTTAGTCAGGAACCCACGGGATTCATCCGTGCAATAGCTGACTTGCGTGATTTTTCCTTGCAATTGCCCGTTGAACTCAGCGTAACTCGAACAAAAAAGTTATATTTCCTAAATCAAAAGAATTTAAAAAATCAAACTCAATTGTTTGTTAAAAGGGTTGAGTTATCTATGATATAAATCCGATAAAATTGAAAATAATAGAACCTAAACGAAAAATAGATGTTATGGCTCTCCTGAACAATCACTCCTCACGGAGGGTATTTTCCCTTGCAACGGCAGAACTCTAGTTATAGTATAAACTCAAGATGACCGATGTCCGTTTTAGGTTGATATCCACAACTAAGGATCTCAATATATAGCCGTATGATGCACTATTCATACGCTTATTGATATGCAGTTTTCATTTCGAGGGTTAAACTTTGTTTTCAATGTCATTTCATAGGTCAAGGTCATTTAGGGTCCATATATAATTTTGATATTTCTTATTATATTTAAGCTTTTGAGCTAGAATCTAAAAAATCTAGACCTTTCTTAACAAGAATAACCACAACTTGATCTCAAGAATTGCAAGGTTCATATGTATTTATAGAAGGGAGACCGCAGGATTGTCAAAGGTCAGTCACTGATGGACGAACTATTATCATTACTTCCACTCTCGGAGTCTCAAGACGAACTATTTATATTGGAATTTCAAAATTAGAAAAAAAGAATATCCCAAGTCCCAAATAGAACAACGTTTATACCACACAACATTTTTTCCTACTATGTAAGGTTACCGAATGTCTGCTATAATTATACCCTCTACAACTATACGACTACAAGAGCAAACGGATTTGAAACATGTTACGCACCAAAATTGTGATAGATTGCGTAACTTATTTTGCACTTCAGTCCACTGTGTCTATAAAAATGGTTTGACGCTTAAAGTATCCCCTGGTTTCTTGAACTTTCGAATGTTTATGTTAATTTGTCGTTATCAGTGTGGTATAAACAGTATAAAGGATGGGGTTATGCAAATAATTATGATCCAAACAACACGGCAAATATGTCAATAGATAAATGATCACATAAATCATCTATCTAACAAGTGGCACAGTTCGCGTGTCAACTAAATCATAGTTATTTGCAAACCATTATCATTTATACTATGAAAAAGGAAACAAGTGCGGCGAAAAAAAGAAGCTAAAGAAAAAAAGCAGTGGGGGAAAAGCTTAGATTAATGCAGAAATAACCTGTCATATCACATGGCACGTATAGGGGATGACGTCAGCATTCGTCATGCTTCATAACTTTTTATCAACATATTGTCATTTTCTTTCATACTCCCAACCATAATTTGGTCGTCCTCTTCTTCTTCTTCTTCTGACAACAATGGCATTGAGGTAGGGTACTCCATGTCCCCATTATCTGAATCCTGAAATATCATCTGTATTAAATAACGTCAACATTTACCAAGCCATGATGATAATGATGCTCATTCCGTCTGATTTTTAATGTATGATACCAGGCGCGTAGCCAGGGGGACATGAAGGAATGAAAAACCTGGCTACACGCCTGTCTCATACAACAGAAAGTCTATTTTTGAGACCCATTATGGAATCCGAAACACGTTTAGGGATCATGCAAATCCTATACTGATTTTTGGACGATCAATATTGATCAAATACATGGAGATATACAATAGGTTATACTACATACACATATACTGATCTTGCCATCGACTACTGACGGCTGGCATCTGCCCCATACCGATTAAATGTATAGATATATGATAATGCATTTAATGTCATGATTAATGAAACAACATACACAGAGATACATACAGTTCCGAGATGAGACACATGCAGTTCACAATGAATTAATGAACCGTTGCTTATATAAATGTTAATTCATGCATTTTTTACACTTCACCGATTTTCCAATGTTCAATCAAGAATATAAACAGTATCACAGAACATTTCATGCTTACTTATAACATATATTTACAAGTTAACAAATAATCACAGATTTTAATATAATGTACAGGGTCAAAAGTCCCATAATCTCACTGCAAAAGTGTTATTGATGAACATATTCACATGACATCTCCAATCATACGTTCATTTTCGTCTCCTGTATCTAACATTTTTCATAAATTATTCTACCAACAAGTCACGTTGCTTTTTACTCATTTATGTCTTTAAATTGACGTTTCAGTGACCATTGTTTCTACTCATACTTTATATGATGTTACAGTTGTGAATTTATTGATTTTGCACTTAAGTTCACAGCGCTCAATCATTTAGATTTGTGAATGGGAATGTTTTAATGCTTTCTGACACATCGCACAGAATGTGTCTTTACATTGGACTTATGGTCGCCACAGAAAGAAATAGACATATAATGAAACCCGAATGAATGCATGTGTGACTGTGATTATTTCATATAGATGTGTTAACTAATAACTTATAATTCTTTGGCGGGGGTGATGCAATTTCCCCCATATCTCCACAGAGTCACTTATGCTTAAAACCATGAACATTGTGGATTTTGTCCAATATTTTAACTAGTGTACAGACGAACATTCAATTTGAGACAGGCATTGCTTATTTTCAGTTAATATTTTTAAAGATCTATGTGAAAGTATGACTGTCATAAGATAAGATTTACTTGTTTATACACACCAAATTCCCTTATTTCTTACCCCCCGTCCTGTACATTATCATGTATTTCTTACCCCCCGTCCTGTACATTATCATGTATTTCTTACC
>JAUUEB010108604.1:0-15024 GCA_032362205.1 Clione limacina | reverse complement strand
AGATTTCCCGCGATTTCCCGCGAACCAGGTTCGCAAGTTCGCACGTTTTTCCAGCTATGGACACTCGTTGACATGTTGACAAGTATGCATAGCATGTCATGCCTCGCTTGAAAAATACCCTTATCATAGCAACATATATAATGTGTCGAATATGTAACATACATCGTGTTATCAAACCTGAGCATACTACAAATTCTGTTTTAGACATTTTAACTTCATTTCAAAAGCCCCATTGGTAACAAAAATCCAATTTGAAAGCAATCTCCTAATTAAAACTATTATAGACAACACGGCATCTTATTTCTTGATCAATATTTCTTTCAATATTGAGTTAGCAGAAATTTGTAAAACTCAAACTCTAAAATGTCAACAATTCTTACAATTAGAAAGCAACCGAGAACGACTGTAATTATGAACGTAGCTCATAAGTTATGTTCATTGCAATTCAAAAGCTTCACATACACAGTGTGTGATTGTAGTGGTTTTGATAACAACAGTCTTTGTCATTAGAAACTTGATGAAAATGTGAGTTATGCTTATAGAATTTGGTTTACTACAAGGTGCAATAATATATATCAAAAAAGATTGGTCATTGTTACACCTGGGGCGCAAGAACGGGGACAACAAATCAACAATATTTCGGCATATATGCCTTCAACGTGTCAAACAAAAGCAAAAACAAAGAGAAAATGATCAAAACCAATAAATAATATAAAAAAGCAACTGATGAACGAAGAAAAAGAAGAAGAAGAAAAGAAGAAGCCCAGAATAGAGATATAGGGTGACACTAAATTGCAAGTAAGGGGGGGTGGGGTATCCGTCAAAACTATGAAGGAAGGAAAAGAAGAAGAATAAGAAAAAGAAGAAGCTAAAAAGGTAGAGATAGTGAAAGAAAAATTAGACGTTTATAAGACGAAATCAAATGTCACGACAGTCGACCAGTACATAATCTCAGGAAAAACATCACATTGTTAGAAACATATACAGAGTTTTTGCCGAACTTTTACTGTGGCTATATTTTCTCAAACATTGTATAAACTGTGTTGGAGAAAGTACTTTGTCAATAATAATGAATTCATGAAGAAATCAGGGTTCTTTGTGATTTCATTCCTTTAGAAGGTCTTGCTTTTATACTTTGACCCGCCGCTAATTGAATGGTTTGTTGTGATACATTTCGAACCAAGATGAATAGTAATACATTAATTTATGTAATACATTCCAACCTCAGTATATCTATAAAAAAGAATCAATGAATATAACCGAAAAAAATAGTTTGTCTAGCGTATAATTATATTTGTTTAGTCTCAACCCCCCTAACAAACTAAGCTAGTCTCATTGCTTCTGGTATACTTGTTTACAATCAGCTTGCTTTTACTGATCGTACTTTCATTTGATTTAATTTCTATTTTGTATATTGTTAACTTCAATCTCATCGGATGAAATGATTATCTCAGTTTAGTCTGCTAGGGGAAATCAGTTTCTTGAAAAACGTTTGAATATTGACGAAGGGTACTATCTTGCTAGACACTAGATAACGTTGGACTTCAGTACTGTTTTGTGTGGAATATTGGGCGTCTGATTTGGAAAGAAACAGATAATTCATATTGCACAAAATAGTTCGGCTTTTCCCCTTTCCTTAAGAATCTTTTTTTTTCTTCGCTTCGATAATACACAAACACAAACAACATAAGATGTTTTAACACGAATGTAGCACTTGTTTGTTCATCAGGCAAAGCTTTATGATACTAAGAGGCAAAGACTCACACTTTATCAATAATTTTTGTAATTATTGGCATGAATCCACCGGTATAGATATGTACACAAGTAAACACAGAAGCTGTAATTATCATCTGAATAGTGCAAACCACAACAAATTATAACTCAATTGTGATTTCTGTCATATTGTTTTAGGTTACTCGATCTATGCTCTTTGACATAAAGGTAACACATTTTATGGGACCTTCAGAATGTAAATAAAACTCGAAACAATCCTGTTCACCAACTTAAAAGCCAGGAACGTTCATACTCATTTAATCAATTCAAAACAATCGATAATTATTTCTTTTAGCACATTTGTCAAATGGTTGCTGCAACAATCAAACAGTCATTATATGATTCCTTTAGTAAGATCAGTGAACAGTGTCAAGAAGTTATTTAGAATATCATTGAACAGTCTAATGCAACATTCTAGTATATTACCCCCATGGGTTTAATGACAACCTCGCAGCTCTATAAATAAGTAAACGGCAGTAAAAGCTCAATTTTTACAACAACGTTTAATCTTCTATAAAATTAGCATTTATACTTCATTTTAAAATGTGCAGCTCACGTTGCTTGGATGATTATATACTTTCAACGTGAAGACCATGATTATTATAATTCTATAGAACTGCCCCCATTGCATATAACAGTCAATTTACTACTTCTTCATCAATGCTATTTTCCGCAACACCCTGGTCCTGTGCATAAAATACTTTTTAGAGGCCTGCGACCAAATGTAGGCCTGAACCTAATGGTCTAAAATTGAACATAGGTAGCGGATCATAAACAGTCTACACCGTCCAACTCGATGAACCACTTGACTTGGAATAAGCATCATGTATGAGTCAAGTGGTTCATCGAGTTCACGCCATATTGATATCAAACTATAGAGTTTTGTTAGCATGTCAACCAGCTTTTCAAAATCTCTATATGTTCATCAGACAACGTTATGGTCAGAAAACTTGGGTTTCAACATTGTCAATACTTTTTGAACCATAAACGGACATGCTACTGTTCTTGAAATGAAATGTTGCTTGAGTTTATTTAAGTTGATATGGGCGCTTAATGAATATTATTAAGCAGGCTTGGAACCAACAATACTTTTGCAAAGACTTCAGAGTTATTTCAGTATAAACTTACGTTTTGGCCCACGCCGCAAAACATATTCGACTTTACCAAGAAGATAAGACCTGCTGTGCATTAAGTGTCAAAAAATAAACTATAATCGATATGATAAATCAACGGAACTATAAATATTTCGAAAAAAAATGAGCAAAACGTTGTTATATAACCTGTACATAACAATGCTTAACTCGTTTTAATTAAAGCACATCAAGTTGCATTAATCTGATAAATAAACTTTTCGTCATGAAGCTTGAAGAAGTTTAGTAATCACTCATCAAGCATTGTTCAACACTACGATAATATGTTCAAATCATATCTTTTTATAAACTTGAAACAAATCAAGTGTACATAGTTGTGGTTTCTTAAAACTCGTTATAACTCCCTTGTCCATCGCTTTTCTGACTTGCCGTTGCTTTAAAAAAGAAACAGTGTTTTTCGAAGAAATTATCCATCTGTAAAGAAAGAGAACATGTGATTAATTTTCAATTATTGCAGGGAATATCAAAAAAGCATCATCCACAACCTGTTAGTATTTTTTTAAAATCAATAACGCCTGTGTTGACCATGGCCATGACTGAAGACAATACTAATATTTGATATTGACTTTTAAAGTTTGTTACAACAAGAACAATCCTCGTACTTTAATTCAGAAAAAAACAGTATTCCATTGCACATCCATATATAACAACAGATAACATTTCGACTAATCGACCCATTTCTTCAAACTTTTGAGGGGCTTTGTTAGTTTGAAAAAGTTAACTTTTATCAGTAAGTTTTCAATCAGCAGGATAGAGAAGAATATGCGAGTCAAGAGTTTGATCTCATGAAGGTTGAAAAATATCATTTAGGGACCTATATTATTCATATTAATAATATATTATATTTCAAGTGTTATTCACATTTGGTTTATTTTCCATCACAGTTTTATTAGACAAATGATATGACATCATGAACGCATTATGTCAATGTAATGCTGAGTGCAACGGTTGATTGCTCTATGTGTGTATGTATGGGTCAAACAACGTATACATAATTGCAATCGAGTTAATATTGCAATATTTGCATTTAACATTTTTTTGGAAAATAGTTAAACTGTTTAAAGCACAATAGAAAATACTTTGTTTCAAAGAGTTTTCATTTATACACAAATCAAAGAGCACATAGTATACTCAATTCAAAGGAACGACACTGATATTAATTTGAATTAATATATTCATTATAAACATTTTTTTTCTAGGAGTAGTACCAGTGTGTATGTCATACAACTATGGATTCGGTTTTACACTTATATCGAAATGTTCAATGCATGTTTATCGATTGCCATGTTAACTTTGTAAGTTTGTGAGTACATACATATATTGAATTATTACAAAATTTAATATTATGATCACCAAAAGGTTCATATTGTTTCTAACGATAATTAATGTGGAATGTGTTAAGACCAGCAAGGAGATTTAAACGAATATAAACGACAATGAAACATGTTTTCATGATTGTTCAATGTTTCCAAAATGTGTCGTTCAATTGAGAAAAACTTGAGTTGAAATGACATCTTGTTTAAGAACAAATACAAAACATATCTTTAGTGTCAGCATTTAAGTGTGAACATTTCCGTCATATTGATTTAGTTGCGATAAAGATTTTATAATTAAAACAAGAAACATTGATCATTGATTTTGCACATTTTAACACGCGTTATTGTATAATATCTAAAGATGAGACGTGCCGTGTCAACACTTCCTGCGTCTGTAAGTCTGTCCGTAATAGCTGTTGTAGCTTTTAATCGTAGTGGTGAAGTCACAAACCCTTGCTTCTTTTTTTTTAAGAAAACAGTACGACGGCTTATTGCAAGAAACCCGTAAGCCAGAAAACAAAATGTTATAGGAGAGGGAAAAAACTGAATATTTCATTTCTCTGGACCATCAATGTTATTACACAGGTTGTTTTATGACTTATTAGTATGTTATCTTTAACTTTCATGTTAATGCATATTGAAAAAAATGTTTTGTTGTATACGTTTTTTTGCTGTTAGAATGATGTTTTTTAAGAAACCCGTATATTCCCGTATACTCAAATACGTTTTTCTCCATGAAAGGACACTTACATTGAGTGATATACGTGTTTTTTTTTTCAAAATCAAAACATCAATTTAAACAGTAATTATACAGGCTATAAGTAAAGTGTTAAATTGAACAAACAGATATTACCATTAACAATGTGTATGTTAGAAATTAAACAGGATATTTATGGTTGTTTTAACGCTCATGAACCCAATGCTATTTAAATAGTTTTTATGAGGCGTTTCAGTATGTATTCGTTTGATCTTATTTAATACATATTCAAAAAGACAATTTTGTTGTATACGTGCTTTTTTGTTGGTAAAATATGCAGAAAAGGGTGATTTTTTATTAGGAAGAAACTTGTATCGGTCGCATGCCAGTTTCTTTCGCGGAAAGAAATGCAAATTTGTCATTATGAAAAAAGGTGCATTGTACAATACGGTTTTCATGAATTAAAATAATTATACGGTTTGCTTGCTAACTTCATTGTTTACCGACGGATTTTCATACGTGAAAGATACGTTATAGGGAAGCTTTAAAAAAACATATTTAAAAAACAAAATCGCCATTTCAGTTATTCTTTAAGACAAAGAGCAATGGTTAAATGTCTAACCAAAGTTCTTCATACAAAGAGTAAGGTGTTTGACACTATATACTACTAAAAACATGTTACGAAAGAACTCGGCAGACAAACGCCATTTTTGTTTAAAAAGTCAGGCGAGAACAGAAAATGCTTAGTTCGATCCAACATATACTAGACGAACAAAAAAAAATACACAACAAAATATCAAATAGGTTTAACACATCCCTCGATAGTGCACCAAGCAGCCATCTGAGTAGAAATGAGGCACACTGGAAAAAAAGTTTCAAAATCGGCTGGGTAATTACAATTTAATCATAACACAAGTGGGTGTTCAAGTAAACGCATCAAACTTTTAGCTACAATATTCTCCTAATCAATATTAAGAATTATGCACACTTTTTTCCTTGTAATATTATTTTTGAGCCTTCAACAATTGAAATCATTATCTGCACAAGTTTGAGTGCTTCTTAAAGGAAAATTCACATCGAGAAAAAAAAATATTAATTTAGGTGTAGGCTGCGAGATAACGGCTCAACAACTTGAGTATGTTTCTTCAATTTACTCGAGCCGACGGAATTTACCTCTTGCGCATTAATATGATTTGTGCAATATGGTGCTGAAAAAACATGTATTTTGCGGGCCACACGTTACGCGAAACACTATACACATTTTTGTAAACGTTCAAACTTTCACCATACCGAACCTTCTTCAAACTTCGTTATAAATGCTGTCGGACTTATGTAATTGAACGTAAACTTTCAAGACACGTTCAGAAGTAGTACATCTGAGTACATGCATATACAAAGAAACACAAAATACAACACCTTACATGACCGGTACATCTCTTCGCTAATGTATTTCGTCATCTTTGTCAGTGTTTTTGTTTTTGTTCAAGTGTTAGTGGTATGCGTGTTGTTTGAAAAAAAATATTATGTTGTATTCGATCTTGAGCCACGATGGATTCAAAGTATATTGTATTTTTATACTTCTCAACCTCAGAACATTAACCCCTTTATCTTTAGATCATATTTACCACAAAGGTTTATATAACGTATAATTATAATCTACATAATGCTAATGTCACACAATTGTATTGCGTGATCCCGTTGAATGATATTGCAAAAATCACATTATTATTCAATGATTTGTCTTATAAGATCGTCAATCGAAACTATAAGGTTTATTAAGACAGATTTGACTATTCTTTCTGCAACTATGTCACTTATTGCCTCCGTGATTTAGGAAACCTCGCAACTCTATAACTTAATGAATAGTGCATTTTGTAACAAGCACAACACATTGGTTCCTTTTTGCATATCAAACTAATTTTGATGAAAAGCGCATCAAGTCTAAATAAATTAATGAAACACGGTTTTAGCCATCGTATTTCTTTTTTTTTAATAACCTCGAAATATTATACAAAATAAACACAAATAATGATTATATTTCCCCAAAAAAAAAATTTGTTGCGAACATGTACAGAATAAATTAAACATGATGATGATGAACTAAAACTTCTTTATTCTACACTTTTTAAACTCCTGTTTTTTTTTAAGTGGGGGGCTTTTAGGGAAATTATTCCAGTTATCTGCATCATGAAAACACTTTGGTATTCAATGCAAAAGAAAGCCCGTCTTCGTACATACAAATAAAACAAAGAAAGAAGTATCGACTTATCGACCATGCAGTTCAAATATTTAAGTGGCTTTGTTAGAATACAAAGGGTCGAATTCATTTGTGAGCTTTGATCAGTAGAAACAAAAAGAGTCTGTTAGACACAAGTTTGGTTTTATTGAGTCATACAAATATTACCTAGGGACTCAGACATCGATCAAACAAATGTTATTTGTTCGAGATTCACAAATGGTTTATATTTATATCAAAGTTTGGTTAGACAAATACCATGACATTTCAAAAACATTGTAAAAACGTCGTCTCTTAAAGACTAATAACATGTCAAATGATTTACCTCCAGTCTTATCGGTGTTTAACCAAACCATGCCCTAGAGGAAAATCAATGTCTGAAAACACTTACTTTGTCTCTCAAAAAGACTCAGACTTTATTACAGCTTAGCAGCTCCTCGTTTTTTCTACCCCTTGGGCTAGATAAAGTCTCTTAGCATTAGTAACATGGCGCATGCATGTAGTCAGATAAATCCTCATATTGTAAGTCCGATTATTGCTACTTAACAGGTCAAGATAGCACCAAACTCAGGGGGAAAAGTCACATTTTGTGGACATAAACAATAAATTCAAAAAATAATGAATGAGTACATAATTTAATCTACGTTGCCATAATATGAATGCAATATAAATATCAAGAAACCTGCAATGTTTATACAGTATAAATAATTATAAAAGAAAGTGATTATCACATAAATGTTAGTTTATTACATGAAGTTGAAGGAAAATATATGATAAGCTAGTTTAAGTTATCTGCTGAAGATTGATGTATTTTTGATCTTTCAGGGGAAGGCATTTCTCTCTAGCTTGTAGGGTTGGCTTGAAATATATGGTTTATATAACAAATTGAATGTATACGGTACGATTTTATAACATACTAGTGACTTAGTACCCGTTTTTTTCCGGGAAGGATACACAAAGAAAGAAAAAAAAACACGCTGACTTTTTTACCACCATTTAGACCTATCTATCACTCTCCCTCTCTCCTTCTTTGCGCAAATATGCCCCAACCCACTTTAGAAATCACAGTTTTTAACCAACCTGCATATCAAACCTTTGATTAAAATTGTGTTTACATTTAAGACGGAAATAGATCTGTGCATTTATTGATAGTGTAAATTAAAATTTCCAGAAGATGGTTCATTTTTTTTCATGACCAATGGCAGGTTGTGTAAAGATATGACCTAGTAAAACTATAAAGCTAATAACTGTGTTTTACAGTTGACCGATTTTTACTAAAAGCTTAACTACATATTTGCATATATTAACTAACTATTCGCTAAAGTTTCTAGTTAATTGAGTTAGAACTGTGGCTGAAATCCTATTACATACAAATTAACAAATGTCCTTCATGGTGCGTATTTTATAGAGGAAATACAGTAACACCAAGTAAAACTAAAACATTAATAACATTTCTTACAGTCGACCGAGTTTAACTAAAACCGTAACCACTCATCTGGTAATATCTACCAGCATTTGGATGCTTTAATCCAATAACATACATTTACACGAATAAATAAATAACATAAATAAAGCTACTTCGAGTAATATTAAGTAGATTGTGTTGTTAGTTTGTGAGAGTGCAGAGAGAAATACCAGAGTCAGACTAAATATCTTACAAGTTAGTATAAAGAGTATGTTCATCATGCTTGAAATCATTCATTAAAAAACACTGTGAGTTGATGCTTTTAAAAAAATAGCAATAAAATACAAATTGAACTTATAACTTATAACAATATGAATTGATAACTCGAGAATGTATCAATTCACACCTAAAGCTTGAATGTACTTCCTCGTATGTGTTGTGTCTCTTGAGATACACGTATTAATGTTAATCTGTTGCTTAATGAAAGTAAAGTTATCTACGTCATGACGCTACATTATTCAATGTTTGCAAAACGAGAACATAATTCCCTTAATATTTGTTTTTATTGAGATTTCCTTAAACAGTCGTATTTTACATTGAGCTCGCCGCATATAGACACACTTGATTCAAAACACAATCATAATATATATATAGGGTCGTTCATCACATATTTTATTTTCTGACTTTGATCCAAGTTCCATTGTTTAATGATTGAAAATGCTCAGAATATTGTCATGGACCTTTTAAATGTTTGAAGAATCTTTTACGGAGTAAAGCATTCTCTGGTTCCATGCACTCAACATGAATTTCCAAAGAATGATAATATGTGTGTAGATGTAAACTGTAAACAGCGTTTACATTATTTAAACAATATACTTACAAAGCCGCTGAATTATGTGACAACCAAGCGAAGATGGTGTGAAAATTCTTAATCCTACTGTAAACATAAATAATGAAATTGTAACTAATCTGATAACTAGACAAGAAGTTTGGTGGTTTGATCAGACTAGTTGTTGCACTGACTGTCTCTTATAATAAACATCTAGTCGAAGTACGTGAAATGAATCCCATGGTATGTTAATACGACTTTTAAGATTATGATTTACAATTTATTACGTGAAGTTGACAGAAAAAATATTTTAAGCTAGCTTAAGCTATCAGGAGATTTAATAAATAATGTATTGCGAAAACATGAATATCGATTTTTAATCCAATAAAATGTTCATAAGGTACATTTATCAATGACACAATACAAATATAAATGGCTCAAAAACAAAACGGGATATAAGCAAGCATTTTTTTGTAAAACAAGCAATAACATTCTAAGCTGTTTATCAAAAACACCATACTAAGTGTCTAATCAAGATAGTCCCCAAAACCAATTATTTTAAATAATTTTAAATAATTTGTTGATTATTTACAGTTTTCCAATTAACAATCTTAAATTGTGTCAATTTTGGTGCTAAAAAGACGGAACTTGTCTATTTTTTAAACCTTTGTGTCGTAGTTATCCTTATGGGACACTTTGTACTTAGTCAATCAATGAATTGAAACCTTTTTACGAAAAGCAGTTTTTGCCGGTGTGATAGCGCATAAGGCGGCTTTAAGGCAACTTTTGGACTGAAAAAAAAGTTCAACCAATCCCTCCTCCTCCCGATTTCTGGGCATTTTGAAAGTTACGAACAGCTCTGCTGGCAGAAACAGTATCAGACGCAGTTAAGAACCCTAAAGACAGAGCAAACTGAATCCAGATTGTCTATTAAACAAAATTGTCCGACTTATGTTTTGATATTCATGAAAAATGAAAACAATCATAATAATAAGTGTTGCCATTTAGTAAATAAAGCTTAATCACACGTTGCCATTTACTGATCGAACAAAAACGGTATTTATCAAGTTTTAAGTAAAGCTAATATGTATCACTAGCACACTGGAACCGAAAAATTAAGTACGGTTTACATTGTGTCGATATATCTAGATCAAATAGTTAGAAAAATTGTTTATAACATTGCTTGCTTATGCGGGATATAAAAACAATGTGTGTACAAGAACAAACATATTAATTGTATTTCGTGAAATCACTCTTGACTCAATCGATCACATCAAACACGCAAACCATAAGTTTGAGGATAATGAATATATGTTTCTATGAGCTTAAAGACGATATTGACCAGTTCTGGATATTCAAACATGTTTTGTTTTGAGTCAATAGCTTACTGTATAATCATTATAAGAGGTCGCATACCAAAAGTGCTTACTTTCGTGACTGTTTTTTTGCTAATGCATGTACACTATCGATTGCAAAATTGAATTTACATTTTGACAACCAGACGGAGAGTTTATAACGGGTAAGCCTAATCATTGTTTATGTCATTTAAATAAATATTTAAAAAACGAACCCTAAAAAATGAAAGTTTTAATTTTAGATGAATACTTACGTATCGATACCACAAGCTAGACTTAAAAAGTTGACTCTTCTCACCTTCAGCCAGTATGTGAATGTGGGACAAGCGTAATAATACAGGTACATTGTCCATTGTGTTTGTATTATGTCGACATATTTTACCTGTTGACTACACTGGACTGTTAATATTTGAAAATAAGTATACGTTTGATTCTCGTTACTATTGTTTGACTGACAAACTAACTAAACATTCATTTCTAAATATGGATTACTTTTGTTCAAACACCTAGATTACAAGATGCAAACTATTTCAAATGTTTTATCAAAGAATAATACTTTAAATTAACCATTGTTTTTAAAAATTTATTTTAAAGACTAAAAATCGCATTGGCTCCATACTGACAGGTTTCTTCTTCAAGAAGTTGAACAATATAGAATCGAAGAAAAACCAAAAGACATTGCAACTCGGTGGTATTTTTACATATTGTTCTTGTTTTCCTGATCGATGTTCTGTGAGACGAAAGGAACACCTGACGGTGGCCTTCAAAATATACAGAAAACGCACCAGAACCCATAACATATCCGGATTTAAAAATGCAGAGAGCTTCATTCCAACCTAATAGGTTACCAACGGTTTATTGTTATGGCTAATGGCACATCCTTTCATTGTCTGACCCCGTTGGACGTTGCTGACAAAATCACGTTATTATTCCATAAATAATCTAGTATGATCGTCTATACGTGTCATAAGGATTATTGGGACAGCGTTGAATACTTTCTCTGTAACTGTATCGCATATGGTTTTAGGCTTTAAGGAAACTTCGCTTAATACGTTAATGAATGCTGCACTTTGTTAACAATCACGTTGATTCTTATATACGTATCCACATAATTTAGATCAAGTTAATATTACATAAGGAAACACAATTTTAGCTATCGTATTTAACCTTTCATTAATAACCGAAACATCAGTGTACATAATTACTGGCCGTGTTTCCCAAAACAATTTCTTTGTTGTGAACCTTTGTAAATAATTAATTATACATATTATGATCGACAAAAACGACTTCTTTTACTGTTTTTATTTTGTTGCTTTTTAAAGTCGGAGCTTTAAGGGAACTTAATCCAGTTTTCAATAGTGGACATATAAATCAACACCATATATTGGAAGGGAATCCGAAACTGAGTCCAACATTTTTTGTATTGTCCAAATCGTTGTTATGGACAATGCTGAACTTGATTCTGACTTTTAAGCATTACAGTGCTTGACATTGACATTTTACATAATTGTACCATGACAAGTTTGACAATTCGTGGTCTTTGCACAAATGATATAAATCGAATGATCGACTCGGCAGAACAAAAATTAAAGTGCCTCACAATGTTAGACTCGTTTGTTAGTTTAGATCAGCAGGGAAAAGAAGGATATGTTAGACACGAGTTTGGTTTTATTGAGTCTGACAAATATTATCTAGGGACCCTGACATCCATCAATCAAATATTATTTGTTCGAGATTCAGAAATGGTCACATTTCCATTTATAGGTTGGTTCGAACAATTTCTTGTCACCATGAAACGATATTTTAAATTATTACTGGCAGTAGTTATAGCTCACTGTTCTCTTAATGATTAACAGAAAATATACTTCATAACAATTTAAAAAGCCCAGGGTGTATCTTGAAGAATGTGGATACAAAATATAAAGTAATTCACGCACCGAAAGAATCACCGTTTTCAATTCAGACAAATCAATACTCAAAGAGCTCATTTAGCATGATACACACACAATACATACACACACTGTTATTCCTTACATTATACACAACAAGTATAAAGTGTTTTCATGAGAATGGTAAAAGAAAAAAAATAGTCAATAGAGTTTAAGAAAGTGCTAAGTTTTAACGTTTGCTTGAACAAGATATTATGAATTTAATTTAATGTTAGACACGAGTTTGGTGTTATTGAGTCTAACAAATATTACAAGGATGACAAAGAGCAGTTTCCCCCAACCTAATCGGTAAACTTTGCTTATGGCCGTAAAAAAGTGTTTTAAGAAACATTTTTGTTTTATTACTTGTTACTTATTACTAAACTCGTTTGATTTTCTGGTATTACATATCTTGTTTCGAAATTAACTCTTAATTTTTGTTTGCCTTGGTATTGTCATATGCATACGTAATATTCGACATTATAATCCCAAAAAAGATATAATGTTTAAAAAAAAGATAAGTGTTTTATGGCACATAAATTAAGACCAACAACGAGAATTAAAATAAACAGATAAATGTGTTCCTGGTTGTTCACAAATTGTGAAAAGGGATCGTCAATATGAGAATAACCTGGGTTAACATTGCATTTGGTTAAAGACAAAATAAAACAGTTTTAGCATCTTTAACGTGTAATTGATTTCCTTAATGTTTCTACACATTCAGGTGAAGAATAAAAACTGTAAATATGGTGGTTCGCATGTACGCTTCACAAGTGGCACGGTTCAATCAATCGAAAGGAATTAAATTCAAACACTCAGTTATATAATATATTAATCCATCAAACAAAATTAATGTTGTTGATCTACATAATTGTATGCGCTGTTGCATTTCCAATCATTGTAAAAACAGCCGCCTCTGAAAGACTAATAACGGGAAAATGATTTACCTCCGCTCTTATCTTGTTTGGCCAAACATGCCCTAGAGGAAAATCAATGTCTCAAGACTCTTACTTTGCCTCTCAAAAAGACTCAGACATCATTACAGCTGAGCAGCTCCTCGTTGTTTCTAACCCTTTGGCTAGATGAAGTCACTGAGCATAATAACATAGGACATGTATTTAGACAGATTAATCCCCCAATTGTGAGTTCGATGATTGCTACTTAACAGGTCAAGATAGCACCAAACTCAAATATTAGTTATTTCTTCTCTGCATTTTTTTGGAGCAATGAAAGATTAGTTGACGTGCAGGTTTGTAAGGACATTGTATGATTGTAATTATATTTCCTGGTATATGGTTGATATTTTTGACAAATATGACAGTTTGAAAATGAAAACTTTCACCCTTTGATTAGTCTGTTGATAGGTTTGGTCATGTTTTCTCAAAAAACTTACTACTAATACTACTACTACTACTACTTAGTCGGCTTAAGCTTAAAAAACTTGAAGTTTCAAATATCGATTGATTTTACTCACCGGTAAACTTTCTTTTACTGTTGGTCCTTTTTATGATCTCTAAGATACGGCTCGGACATGATAGGCTTCTGTTCTTAAACATCTCAGTTACATACTTGTATTCCATCAATGTATTTAAAGTTTAAGATTGTCACACTAAGTGACAGGATGAGTATTCAGGGGGGAGTTTGGAATCAAAACCATCACAGTAAATGCTAGCTACCTGATACTTCGCTGGTATTAGCCACTGATTATAATGAATTATTAGAACCAATTGAAAGCAGTAATAAACTTAAAGATAGAAGGAAAAGGGCCCCAATGATGACTAAAGGCAAGATGAATTGACCAGAGACCGGAGAACGCCTTAAGAAGATACACATGACCACACACGAGATCAATGATCAAAGCTGGTGACCCCACATAGTGAGAACGATGAAGCGTATTATGTTCATGGAATTTGATATTAACTACCGATGTTTTTAAATTCCTCCTTATAAACCATTAATCATTCATTTTTTAAGAAATTTTTCCTATAACAAATAACACATCAATATGCTTAATAATGTCAAGTTTTATCTTAAAAAAAAATCAGCTTTGTACACGCTGAATAGAGCACTTTTTATTCTAGCACCTCATTCACTATTTTTTTCGTCTGGCATTAATTATTAAATAAGAAAACTTAAACTACATCTGCATACCATACATTATGTTTTGTATGTTTCCAAAACTATATTGTTAACACGCTGTGAGTGAGTGAGTGAGTGAGTGTGAGAGTGAGTGAGTGAGTGAGTGAGTGAGTGATAGTGAGAGAGAGAGAGAGAGTCAGGGAGAGATAAGAAGAGAGAGAGAGACAGAGAGAGAGAGAGACAGAGAGAGAGACA
>JAUUEB010108493.1:0-15025 GCA_032362205.1 Clione limacina | reverse complement strand
ATGAATTGTCAGACTGTCAAGCAGGCTATAGAAGTGGAAGAGGCACCACAGATATGCTTTTTGTCCTACAAATACTAGTTGAAAAGTTCAGATACACAGACGAACAGGCCTTTATCACCTTCATCAATTACAGTAAGGCCTTTGACAGTGTCAGACACCAACACCTGTTCAGTACCATGTTAAAGATTAGTTTTCCAGCACATCTTGTCGCCCTCATTTCAAGCCTGTACGATAACCAGAAGACAACCATCAGATGGAATGATGAACACTGCAACAAATTCAGAATAAATACAGGCGTCAGAAAAGATTGCATACTCTCCCCCTACCTCATCAGTATATATACAGAGCAAGTGATGAGAGAGTCCGAAATCGAAGATCTAGGAATCATAATAGAAGGAAAAAACCTCACAGACCTTCGATATGCCGATGACACTGGCCTACTTGATGATAACATAACAAGCATGAAGAGAATCTTAAACAGAGTGGATGTAGATGGGAGGAATGCCGGCCTGAATCTAAACGCCAATAAAACTAAAGTCATGTACATACACGGCGAAACACTCCACAAGAAATTAAAGTTGACAACTAAAATATTGAATATCTCCAAAATTATTTAAACAGGTATTTAGGCTCAATCAGGGAAAACGATGGCTCATGCACAAAATATATTTGAACAAGAATTGCCATGACCAAACAGAAAAAGATAAAGCTCAATAACATTTGGAAAGACAGAGGTCTTTCTAAAGAATTTATAGTAAACATCTTGAAATTAGAGCATATTGAGGGAACTCTCTGAGAAACGGCAAATGCTGAGAGAAGTCGATAAAAGAAGATTAACATATGAGGGCCGTGCACTACGAAACACAATGACAGACCTGGTGTATACTGTCCTGCAAGGAAAAACTGATGCAAACAGAAAAAGGGACCACCGACTTAGTACATTGGCAACATCACCGAAGCCAGCAGACTTGGTGTTCACGAGATGACAAGGATCAGCAGCAACAGAAACAGATGGCGTGCACTTGTGATGTCAGTTGGAGCTCCTATTGACGCTCGCGGCGATGGAGACAGGTAACATGTAACAGGTTATGTCTTGCTGATCATATATCGCTTTCAGTATTTTTTTGATTTCTGAATCTATATTCATTCATCAACCAAAATCTATATCTTTTAAACAAACATCTTTAGTAGAAAAAGTATATTCTGATTTTTTTCATATGTTTATGACAGTGTGTAACAGATAAAAACTAAACAAAACCATTTTTACAGCCATGCCAGGAAGAGTGGAATTTTTAATTTACGTATATTTATATCAGGAATGAATTTGACAGACAACCATCTAACTGATTTGCAATAACGTAACAAACTTAATCCTAATTTAAATCTGCGTTTAAATTCATTTTATACTAAGAACAGGCGTTCTTATCAACGTACAATCTCCACTCAGATTACTCTAATTTTCTGACAGTGGATTGTAATATATCCTAATTGTCTGAATAAGATTTTCGAGCTGATTATAATTAAAACAGCAGCTGCTAGCCAAAACTAAACTACGTCACATGAAACCGTAAATAAATTCACAACATATCTAGCAGTTTACTCCAACCATCTCCTAAAATAAATATTCAATTAACTCCAACAATCCCCTGGGATAGATATTTCATTAAGATGTCTTTGACAGTTTTTATAGAACATCCTTACCTTGATCGAAAGCTGACACCATTCAAGAAAGTATTTTATCTGGCGCTCAAGGAGTTCCACAAGAGTACAAATAATTTGAAAACAGCATTAAAGCTGTTGTTTCTGTAAATCTGTAGCACTCAATTATGTCGATCTTGGGTTAAGACATATCTTAGTGCTCTAGGTTTTTTGAAACCATCTGAAGGTTAACTAATGATTTGGTTACGGAGAGTTTTCCTTGCAAAGCCTGTATCTTGAGCTTCATATGATTTAATGTTATGCATTATATATGTCTAAACGTTAAAGCAAGAGTTTTCATCAAGCTATCTTCTCTATTCGAAAAATTGCATCTGAAAATCGATAAAAGGCAAGAGATTTGTCATAACAGGTGGAATATATATTTGATTGAAGCGACGAGCATAAACGGGAAAGATAATATGCACGTGTAATAAACAGTTACAAATATAAATCATCATTAGGTAGAGATAATAAATAGTGAAACAGGTATGTTTATTTATACAGTGTGCAGTACTTAAATATTGAAAAAGAAACGAATCCTGTAATATTTTCTTTCAGGGAAGTGAATAATTGCATGTATACGTGCGTGTGTATATCTGTGTTTTCAAGCCAAACTATTTAATACATGGCTTTAATAACTCGCCGTGTCCTTCTTTCTGTCTTCCTTGCAAACAAAATTTAAAACAAGTATTTAGGGGGATTTAAGAACTATCTGCCTCAACCAGACTTTGAACCAAAGCCAAATGGCACCCCTGGTATTTCAGACATTCAAATTCGGGGCCCCACCACTGTTCTAACTAGAACCTTTTAACAAGTGCGAACAGATCTATATATATATATATACTATCACAACTCAATTTTCACCATTTCAAACTTGAAGACAAATCCAGCGTAAAAGACATTGGAGAGAGAAGTGGCGCGGATTCAAAGCCGATGTCTTAACTATTATTTCTCTGATGGATTTGTTTAATTAATATTTGACATATAACGTCTCAAATTCAAAGCTGCAATCTCAGAAACACTGAAAAGTGAGTTGAGTGCAGATAAAAAAATTCATGTAGGTTTAAAGTGTTCTTTAAGTTTTTGAAAAAAATGTTTCAAACATTCTAAATTTTAGATTTACATTTTGAACACAATTTCTTTTCTTTCCAGGGAACTTTATTTGGCTTTTAAAGATAACTTAAATAAAAAGTTTGTCTAGAGATAAATGTAACAGCATTAATCAGGGTCACAGAGTTGAAATTCCATATGCTCCACTGAATTTAAATTAAGGATTGATTTCTATTTTTGCCAACGAGATACTAAATGATAAGTAAGTTTAGTGCAGATGTTTTGGCAAATCCATGGTGTAACGTAATTTCTTTCTTTTTTGAAAGAAAATTGGTTCATCTTTGAAAAGCTCCGATCCCCTCCTTTAGATATTGTCTCTTAGACAACCTTTTCTTTCAAAGAAATTTAAATTTGCCATTAATCTATGTTTAATCAGGATTGTGTTGGGAATATCACAACTTTGAAGGAAATCCAATTGGTCCACCCTATTTGATATAGATATTTTATATTTATATATACGGATATTTTTTCGTATGACCCATAAGATACTTTATCTTCATTGATTGTGAAAACAAGCTTCAGACTGTCTATTGTAGTTTAAATGTGAGAAAATGTCTGTGATTTCTTATGCATAGAAAATGAGTCGTCGATGAAAAAGTGTCACCCTAGGGACTTAAACCCTCCTACTACAAATCTTGAGTTTCCAATTAGACCCATCGGCCACCTTGCACCTTACATAAGATGCAACACGAAAATTAGCATAATAACTTATTTAAAAGACTTTTCAAAATCTTTGATGAAGTTAAAAAAAAATTAATGGTTGAAATATAGAAGCGACTAAGAAAAGAAGGAGGAGGTCAATCGCTAGTCTCCCCCTTATCTTAGTATGGTCAAGAATGTATATTAAGAACCAGACAGAGGAAGAAGGAAGACTATGATGATATTTTGCAATATGAGACTGGTGATTAAAAGTGGGAGGGGGAACCGTGGCTTACTGACGTCATCGGTTTCATGTTTATTGTGTGCGTGCATGTATACGTTTTTGCGCAGTACACCTCAACCGATACATGTTAAACGTATATTTAAGCATTGAGTCCGAGTTGAAACCTTTCCTATGTATCTGTAAGTAGGTTAAGTCACATAAAATATGTGTATGAAGAGATTCAAATTTGAATAACATCTACCTACACGTCCGAAGTGAGACAAGATATCGTTTAATTTCGTATGTACGCTGTTTATAATATGTATAGGATCCTATTTTATGTCATACTTATACAAAAAATAGTTCATACTATTAACTTTTTTTTAAGGATATCAGGAAGATATAGTTATCGTAAAGATCGCCTCCAAAAACATAGACACCCAAAACAACGTTAGTTTCCGTCATCTGACTAAACAAATAGATATAGCCATTCATATCAATCCCTTAGACTAGACGATCGTCAAACAATCAGCATTATATCATCACGAAATGTCTTTACTATGTAGCTTGTGAGTAAATATACCATAGAGGTAATGGTGGACAACGCTATTGATCGTTTTTTGTACTTGCTGTGATGACAGACGCCTGTTCAACAAGACCATGTTTGCACTCCAAACAGTCAATGTTTCTTTATATTTGAAAACATAATTAGTATCCACTTTTGACACTTAATTCTCAGAAGATTGTCAAAATACGAAGATGATCAAGATTTATTGGACTATTTTAAAAATATAAGTTATTTTTCAAAATCTTACATATATATTTTTATGATTTGTTTTTTACATAATGTAAAGTTAGTGGTATTCTGATCCGTTGTTTACACCGATATGTCTAGATGCTTCCATAATGACGATCTGGCAGGTATGATCTAACATTTCCGGTAGCAGCTGTGTTTTTAAACAATCGGCTTGTTCACTACTGGTAACACCCTTTTACTCTTTTGAAAGTGGTATTCAACCTTTGTTGATTTGAAAAGCTCAAATATATAGTACACCCTTAATTAAAACAAAAACGTACGAAAGGCTTATGTCGAGACCATGATATTCACACAAGAATCCTTGGTCATATATGACTGGATTCCTCCAGTGATAACAAGCCAGCTTGTTCATTAAAAGTTATTAAAGCGTGCGTGATGTACGTTATTTCATAATACAAATGACACAATTCGTTTTTGGCGATTTCCGCATATTAACGCTTTATTTTTGTATTACTGTGTAAGTCTGTTTGGTAAAAGAAACGTGTTTTAGATACTTGAATAATTAAAAGTTGCATTGCATTCATGCAACAATAATTTTGCCATATACAGATAACTACAAACGTATAAAGTTGAAATAAAAAGAGAAATATCAATACAATCAACTTAAACCAAGGGCCTCCTGGCAGAGTTAATAGGAAAGAAGTCATACATTTAGGGGGAGGTGCCATAATAGTTGAGATAATACTATATGTTTTCATTTTTGTAAATTTTGACTTTTGCAATTATTTATTGCTTTTCGTACGTTAAATATTATTTTCAATCACGATTTGTTATTCATAAATATATCAGACACTCTCTATTTGGCTCTCTATAATGTATTCAAGTTAGGATTACAAATTGTTAGTACATAGCAATGAAACCAACGGCACTGATATTAAGTATGCCACCAAGATCTTAACATATAAAATCAAACTTGTCTATGGCGCCCACCAATGATTATGGAGAAATATTTCCCACTTTGTTTATAAGGGTAACATAACTGCTTATGTAATAGATACAGTTGTTTAAAGGATCTCAGACAATGGCAAAATCTTCAAAGTTAAAGTTGTTACAAAGAAACCGAGACTTTTGTGAAATTATTCATGTAATGCTTCCAATGTTAAATATTAAAACGCAAATTACTCAATTGCTACGGTACAAATGAGAGTAACATCAATAAAGAAAAGACTGTAGGACGCTTTTACTTGTCTAGGATTCGGCAATAATTGTCTACACCAAAACTAACAAAAACACCAATGTAGATCATACATTAGATGAGTGGCATACAACAGAAGTGAAAGGGGTATGATATGTATCTGAAATAACTGATATTCCGGATATTACAAATGCCATTGAATACTTGATCAGATTTATTTAAGATTTTAAAAAATACAACAAATTGCCCAATACCATTTCATATGCGTGACGCAGTAAAAGAAGAAGCACAAAAAATGACATGTGTTTAATCAGGTATTCCAAAAGCGTTTATTGTTCACTTTTAATACCACTATGTTAGATGAATTATTCTCCATTAAAAAATCAATTCATTTGAGCACGCAAGATTCCAAAAAAGTCAATAAATGTCATTTCAGTTTTCTTTTGGCTAAAACAATGATTGTATAAGGTATGTGATTTATGAATTCGGGCCACGGACTCAGCATATTATTAACCGAAACCCGGATGATTATGTGACGGCCATGTTTATGTGTCTGACTGTGCACATGATAACTCAAGACATATACAACTTATAGGCGTTGAATTTGGTACGAGGTTGTAAAAGTACACGATGAAGAACCCTATTGAAATCAAGAAATATATATTGGCAATTGACTGAGTAAAGGATATTTTTAAGTATTTTTAATTAGCTTTTGTTAGACATTATACCGACATCCATTGTCACCCTTATGCTTAGTTTTGAATTGTTTTTGGCAAGACATTATTGAGTGAACTTCATACGAGTACTGTTCTTGTGATTGTAAATGAGTATGTGTTTAAATATATTATTGATAAATAAAGTATATATTATATTATAAAGTAGACAAAAAAGTAACAAAGAACATATAACAAACAAACTCAAAAAGAGCCATTACTGCATGAATCTTTCACAAATATTCCTGGATTCAAATAGCAGAAGTTGTTTAACCGTTTTCTACATATTTTCAAAAATAAATGCGACCCGAGCAAAATTACTCAAGCTAACGCGTCAACAGACAGA
This sequence comes from Clione limacina, assembly GCA_032362205.1. Taxonomy (NCBI): domain Eukaryota; kingdom Metazoa; phylum Mollusca; class Gastropoda; order Pteropoda; family Clionidae; genus Clione; species Clione limacina. The sequence goes on along the minus strand of JAUUEB010108493.1, from coordinate 8,344 downwards.
CGCACACACACACAGACAGACTAGAAGAAAATATACCACTGCACAATATAATTGTGAATGGGGAAAATAAGGCTCATAACAACGGCATACAAATTGTAAATACACTATCAAAGCATCAAGTTTTAAAAGTTCATGACGTATTACTTTGATTTTGTTTCACACCGTTTTCATAACAAGGTTACAAAAGTTTACGATGATTGACATATGCATGTTTCAGGATAAAAAGAAAATGATGTCACAAGGTTAAAAATTTACATATAATTATGGTTATTAACATGTTCGACACACACTAAAAATAATTAGCTAGGAAAAAAGTCGACTTGGTGTTTTACAGGTGGTTAAACAAACATAAAGAGGTATCAGCAAAACAATATTTACTCTGTTGCACATTGAGTTCTGTAAGTCCTGAGACAAATGCTTCAACACAACTATCGGAAGGCTGACATTGCCTCAATATGGTCTTGAATAATAAAAGATAAAAGACTAAACACTGCCTTTTATTATCCTATGACCTTTAAAATAGACGGCTCAAAATAATTGGAATTTGTTTAAGTTCAACTAATCACAGACGATTTCAATGATAAATATATATATATACAACTAGAAAAATGAGTACAACCACGCACATCAGACACAAGTAACAAAGAAGATAGGAAACAACCCAAGGGCCATAACTCTGTAAATATATTTGTTAAGGTCCCTTGATAGTCAACTCATCTACAACAGACATGCTGATGGCTAAAGAGGTCAATACGCGAGAGGCAGATCTTGTCCCAGCGGCTACAGGAGAAGGAAACAGTCAAGTCCGATGAATTTGACACTACATTCTTGTGATGCTGTCTCTTTTCATCTGCTGTGGTTTTACTGTGTGACTCAAATACTTAAATAGCTTCCTTGACCCTGTGACGCAATGAATCACTGTATTTGGCTAAGGATTCCAATTTCCCAATGCCACCTGATGAGAGTGTCCTTGCATGTCTTGTACTGTCCTCCGGTATAACGATTTCCCAAGGCTAGCTCTCCGAAGAAGACTGTCTTCGGGAGTCGGTGGCGAGGTGATCAGTCCGGCGCAGTTTGATCTTCGTCAACGTTGCCTCAATGTTAGTCATGTAGTCGTCCGATGCTGTGACACGCTGGTACACTCTGCCGAAAGCCATGTTCGCCTTTGCAAGCCGTCTGACAATGTCTTTATCAAACGAGGCATATGATGATATAACACTACATAGGCAGGTGAAATGTAGGACAGGGTTCAACTTCTTTCCATTTATGTCAATGTTAAGAGCAACGTAGCTGTTTCGTAAAGCTGGTTGGTAAGGGAGCTCGGAAAGGCTGATCACTAGACTTAAAAGTGCAGACGCCTCTGCAAAACAGGATTCTTTGAATACATTTCTCTCTCTGGGTGAACAATGAGTGGTATCTGCTCAATTGTGTTAAGAGTTCTATCCTGCAAAGATCGGTTTGTACTGAAGAAAGTACTGAAGTGCTGTGGCCAGCGTTTATGAAAACTTATGAAAAGATTTGATGAAAATAAGAAATGATTCATCAGAGCTGCGTAGGTGGCTCAGGGTTTGTGATAGGGGCAGTATATTTCTTTCAGGCACTTGTAAAGGCCTGCTATGTTTCCCGCATCGGGTGACAATACGTGATTCAGTTACCGTGAGACTGAAGTGTGCAGTAGTTGCTTACCATAAAGAACATATATAAGCGTCACCAACAGTTTTTCGTAATTTGAATTATTGATTTTTTAACTGAACATATATAATTATAAGAAACATTCAAGCGATCTAGATACAATTATGTCAATTTATCAGGTTACATTTGTGGACAATGCTTTCTCTATTATTCTTAGTTTTGAAATGTTTTTTTTTTAAATTATGAACTTAATGCACTCAAGGTGGTTATATCGAGTGATAGATATCGGGACAATCTGGCTGTACAATTAGCTTCTTCTAGAGCACATGTGACAGCACCCTGTGCCTGCCTTTGACGGCTTCCAATAATGGAGTTAATTAAGGAATATGGGTTTGATTTGTCGAAAAACACAAGTAACTCCGAGATTATTCTCCCTAACATATGAAAATGATGATATTTTGTTTATTACATAGGTAGCATTGTTGAAAAGATGAAATAACTCACTCGGGAATGAATCATGCACGTTTGAAAACTGTTATTCCATCTTTTAAAATGATACGTGTTCGTCTATTTTCCGATTTAAGTTTGTGTAACAGTAGATTTGTCTTTGTTCAACTTCGTTTTATCGATATTAACAACGAATAAGATATCGTATTTATCGCAAAAGAATTTAGTTTTATTATCAATAATGTTAATCAGGGCTCAAACTTTCATGATATTTTTCGGTATCAAATAAAATATTCAAGCTGTTACGTGAACTATTGAGAGTTTTTCCAATCCAATGTTTTCTGGTTGATTGCTCATACGTCTTGACAAGATGCAATATGTGTTTGAAGATTGGATTTTCACAAGTTTCTTCATTATCTGAAGAATGATTTACTGATGATGTTTGGACGTAATTGTGGATTGCAAGATGGAAGGTTGGTTGTTAGTCTCATTTGTGTCACTTCTTTTGAAAAAGTTATCACAAACATATTATTTATTATATAAATGTCCAAATCTTTCAGTTTTCATCATTGCCCACTTCCATGATATATATCCGTTGAACTATGTCAGTTCATCCTTATTGAATGAGCCCTTTTTTCAATTAAGTATTTTGAAAATAGATTGTTTGTGATGGCTCTTGCACGTCTTGTGATATTCAATAGTCAATTCATCAGTACATAGACGACAGCTTCTTTATCTCGAATAAGTGCGATCCGAGTGTGAATGACAGTCATTCTTCGTACGTGTACTAAATTGGACTTAGTTGATAATATGATAACTTGGAGTTGGGTCTTTAAGTAAAGCAAGTATGTCAGTTAATCCTTATTGAAAGAGCACTTTTTTCAATTAAGTATTTTAAAATAGATTGTTTGTGATAGCTCTTGCACGACTTGTGATAGTCAATAGTCAATTCATCAGTTCATAGACGACAGCGAACTGAGTGTGAATGATCGTCATTATCCGTACGTGTAGTAAATTGGAATTAGTTGAAGAAAGTATAACTTGGAGTTGGGTCTTTAAATAAAGCAAGTATAATATTTCAGTGGCTGAAGCATGTCTAAGCTATTCAGTAAAGTCCACTTCTATTCCCATTCATATTGGTGTTTTCGAGCCTTTCCAGAATAAATCTATATTGAGAAAAAAAGCGGTGTGATTTCTTTAAAAAAATAACTTCAAATGATAAAGAAATACAGACTTTTTAAAATACTTTATGAAATAGACAGTTAGTTAGTTTCATACGATTAAAAAATAACAAAACATCTACATTATGAATGTGACAATATCTTTTATCATCAAGAGTCTTGAGGCATGGTATTTTTAAGCTTTGTTATGAATGATCAGCATAATATAAAGAACATAGCTTTAAATCATATTTTATCTCCCGAATTTCTTACAATGAATCGTTTAAACGATGCATACTGAAACCAACGCCATATAACATTTGCCTCTGACATTGTACTATTTTAGAAATTTTTTAAAAGGCCAAACTTTGTCTGTATTCTACAACCTGATGAGAAAGCAATCAAATCCGTGTTGTTTTGATGTAATTTAAGAGTCGCTTTTACCACACCTTGTGAACTTGCTCATCGTCATGGTGAAAGAAGTAGCCAGGACTTAATGTATAGACAACATTCGTCGGTTCTGTAAATTCTTACATTTTAAGTTGTCTGTGATATAAATGATATACTTATATTTCAACTCACTATGTATTGAAGATTCTTAATACTTGGTAATAATCTACTTGTGTTTATTCTAGCAGAGAAAGCAATCAGGCTCGTGCTGGTTTTATGAATATCGGATCGTATATCAAACCAAGCACATGTGTTTCCCTTACGCAAAATAACGTTATTATGATGAAATGTCTAAAAAAAAGTGTTCCTCTGAAAGTCTTATAAGAAAATCAATGAGAGGTTGGTACGATGGTATGGTTGTCTGGTGATAATAAAGCTGCCTTCAATCAAGTGGAGTGATCCACCCTCTTTGTTCGATGGCATAAAATCAACAATATGTTCTGACAAATAGAATGAGTCGAGAATACATCCTTTTAACGTATACGAAAAAGAAGGATTACATTAAGTACCGGTATTTTTTCTCAAATATAAGATGGGATAATGCATACAGCTTGTCGTAGTATGTCTTTAGTTTTGATAATGCGAACAGTTAAAACATTATCACCAACATCTGTTAGATTGGTTTTTATATGCACATGACGCGTGTGATATACAGAAAAGTTAATACTTTTAGACGCCAGGAATGGCATTGTTTCATAAACATAATGAACTTACGTATATCAGGTGTGTAAACCATGTGATACCAAGAGGTATGAATTGATGATAAATAAATACATATCCTCTTACGTATTGCATTACAACCTATGCTAATTTATTTGAAAACATACGTATGAATGGACGTCAGAGCCCCTTTTACACCCTAACTATACTCTGACTTTCTTGTACTAGATATATATTGATTCTCTGAATAGCAATACTACCTGCAATAACTGTAAATTAGACCAGCAGCTGAAAGCTACAACCTTGTCACGTATATTAACATTATGAACTTAACACACGGCAAGATTATTTTAACATATCACAGGCATATATTAAGCGTGGCCATCATTGTCAATGTATAATTAACTTTCTAACCTCGATTGAAAGATGACATATTTCCAGGAATCGTGTCATCAAACATCCAAGGAGCTCCACGTGAAAAGATATAATCAGAAAACAGCTTGAGGAATCTTATTGTTGTTGTTGTTGTTATTGTTAATTTGTATCACTCAGTTAGTTAATCCGAGATTCAGACATTTATTGTCGCTCTGTATTTATTCAAGATGGCAGTTTAGATGAAAAGTATTTCCCAGACGAATAATTAGGTCATATATTGGTACCCACCACCATTTTATCTCGAAATAAGATGTCACAAAATGTACCCGATGAATTTATTTGCATAACTACTTTGAGGTTTCTACTAAATATGTATAATTTAATTTAAAATCTTTTCGTTAGAATCCACTTATCTAGTGAAAACACCAATCTGAAAGCACATTTAAAAGACGAAACACAAGCCCCCGTTTTCTCGTAAAACTTTCACAATTGAATCTCACCTTTTTGTGTCAACCTACCTAAAGCGAACAGGCATAAAGTAGTTTTTAATATATATATAATGGTTTTGACACATAACGCAGTCAACCGTCCATCCATTGTCGCAGGCATCAGGTCAAATTTCGTACTTTTTTACTAGCACCGTGTTGGATCCCATTCATCAAGAGAATCTGAACAGCGAGGGCTCGTTCCTTTCTTTGCTATGCCTTTCAAGTGGGCGCTGACTAATGTGACAAAAGTTGGTTTATCATTATCAAAGGTGAAATTATCATAAGTGCTGTCTTGTCAGCACGCTTATATTCTCTTTCATTTCCTAAAAGCCAGGAATGTCCCCGGCAAAAAATCAACAAAGCTTTCTAAATGGAACTTCTCAAGGTTGAGTCCATTCAATATTTATAAAGCATTCTTTACTCTTTTAATTTTATTCTTCTTGAGATAATTAGGACAACGAGTCCTTCGCATAAAAATCGGATGTTACATAATTCAAATAGCCTGGTTAGTTACTATAAACATATTCAAGCTTGTAGTTATATTTCTTCTATGACGATTCCGCTATAATAATTTAACTAATACTCTTAGTCTGTAAGTTTTACCCTCGCAAGTTAGTTCTAGTGAATACAGTTTTTAATGGAAGTTGCTCATATTGTGGACTAAATAGACTTGGGATCAGGCAGTACTTTCATTCTATTGTCGGAGCTGCAAAGTGACTTATTGTTCACCTTTTGAAATATATTAAGTGTTCTCAAATATATACATATCCGCGCGCCATGAGTTAGACATAAATAACGGTATTATGTTTTACAATTAAAAAAGATTGTTGTCTAGCAATGTTTGCATATGACTGATTTCTTGGCACCATATCAGGATGTGATCATCATTTAATAATCTAAAGGTGTGCCACATTTGGTGCCTTTACCAAAAATTGATTACCAGCCACAAAGAATTTAACATTTTAACGTTGAATTTTCCAGGAACAATATACTATTCTGGTCACCATTTCACAGTGCTAAAATTGAGGTTTAGCGAAATTTGCAAAAACAAATTGATTACCGTTAATATGTTAATGTTGGTCAGAGACCAAAGTAAACATTATTTGGAACATTTGAAGGTCATAAGACGTGCTTACTAACTACATCAAAACAACAATTGTAAAAAGAATCCCATAGTTAATCTGTAAGTAATTGTGCCTCTCAGAAAGTTACAAACGACAATGTGTCCAAGATAATTTGACCACCGACAACAACAGAAATGCTGGATATATAATTGGCCCTTGTCTCGTTACATTAGCTTAGTGCTACATCACGCATTATCGCAATGTTCTATGTACAGGAAACAATACGTAACGCAAGCAACTATCGACTCATGTTCTACTTCGTTTGGCAATAAGATATCAATGGTGTATTATGCAGAAAGGTAACAATGCCAATTAGTAACATCTGAAGATAACAAATAAAAATCGTACAATCTCATGATGATCTTACATGCAACCACCAGCTGGCCTTGGAGAAATAATTATTATTAATTATGGGGTATAGTAACATCAATCAAAATGATAAAGCACAAACTATCAATGTGTCGGCAAGTTTGATGTTTTATGGGGATATTTTTCACCTGATACAGTGGAAGTTTAAAAGCATAGCTAAACCCTCAGTTTCAAATGTTGCTAAATCATAAAAGTGACTAAGTAAAGTAATATTTTTTCATTTATATCTAATAACTAAATCACATTGAAAAACTCAATCTACGTTGTTCATTATTTTGACAAAACAATTTTATCAAACGCAAAACGTCTTGAAAACTTTAATGTATAGCGCAAAATATACAAAAAAAGTCAGATGAAGCATCAGTACAATCTTTTTATTACGAATTTATATCATTTTTTAATTCTTAAAAACTATTTGAAATGTTTAGCTTAGAAAGTACAAACATCTTCCCTTCTCTGTATTAGTTTTGTCTCGACGTCTTATGTGTTTTGTCCCTTTAGTTAGTGATTAATCTTAATGGGCTGTTAAGCTAAAGCTTACATAGAACAGAGAGTGATATAACAGAGATGTTTATACAAAGACGTTCCCACAAATCTCTGAAATGTATAACACACGTGACTTTTAGCGTTTGATATATTAAGACTATGTTATTACTATCTATGGTGCAGGCTTAAATATAATTGATTCTCCTGCAGTGAATAAACTCAATTGTAAAATCATAGTTTGAAACTTTCATGTCATATAAAGACAAAAAGAAATGGAATAATTTGACATTGGTATGCGTAATAAGGCAAATCTATTTTCAAAGATTGCGAAGGGTCACAATGGTCAATTCGGTTAACAACAACATAAACTGATATCCAATTTTGTTACTTAAAACGTAACAAGTATAAGTTTTGGAGGTTTATTTCAAATTAAATACAGTCACGTAAATACATATAAAAACATTAATCGTTTCCTTTGGTATATAATCAGAAATGTCTTTAGAAATCAACAAGGTAACTTTTCTCTCTTTATATCAGACAACTGGATATCACAATACCATTAATGTTATCTGGTTAACCGACTTAAATTTATCGCAATCCCTTTCGGTTAATATACAAGTTACAATCGGGTGACACAATTTTTTACTTTTTTTAATCTTTTCAAGTCATTTAGTTCAACTAAACTGAAATTAAACTCAATCAACAGAAAATGACAGGAGCCTTTCAGTGGATCACTTATGGTGTGAAGATAAAGTGCCCAACCTTAACATATGGCTAGAACAGACACATTTCTGATAAACATAAATGTGGTCATATTAACTGCTGACTACAACAAAAGAATAAATAAATATCACCATGGCATGTGAGGAAATTAGGTATCTAACTCTCACAAGCTATTTCTTTAGAAAATCGACAACATTTTTGGTTAAGACGTGAAAGGATCCAAATGGACGCATTTTGTTTTATACCACAAATAAAGGCTGAGATAAGATTAGAATATTTCCAACGCTGGGTAGAACTTTTCCTAAGTAATTCAGGTTTGTCGTGGGAATGTCTTGACACAGTACACATAATTGTTAGTCAGGAGGATTTCTCACTTAGGGTGGAAAAGTTGTCTATACTTAGTTTTTCGATTTCTATGTCTTCATATACA
>JAUUEB010108382.1:0-15026 GCA_032362205.1 Clione limacina | reverse complement strand
AAAAACTATGTTTCCTTTTAACATACTACTAGTTGGCAAATATAATATTATATTATGAAGTGTGTGAAATAGCTGTCTCTGTTCATAATTTACACCGATAGCATTTGTCCCAGTATTTTCTGACTTAATTAGTTATTCGCACTGCTTTATTTGATTATATCATTACACTAAATGGTCAAAGACATTGTATATCTCCTTTTTGTCTGTGGTGTATCCTTTATATAATACGGCGACAAGTGTCAAGCTTCAGGACATGTCCAAGATAAAAACCATGTCTGACATTTTCAATGTTTTTAAAATATCGTATTGGTGTCTTAGGAATAACACATAGTTATTACATTTCAAACATCATAAAACTCACGGAGGTCAGACGTAGAACACATGCTACAGTAGGTGTTATAAAGGCATTTGTCTACGAAATTGCTCTACAGTCTTAAGTATTAACAACTTTCTTAAGACAGTAAAAAGACATCGCTTAGATAACAGGAGCCAGGGAAGTACATGAACATATAACAAAGTCGCAAGTTAGAACATGTGGTTTAATTATACATCTTTCACTTTCCGCCAACTGGCACTGCTGGCTAAAGTACACACAATAAAAAATCAGTTAATCGCCATTGATTTTATGTCTGATAAGCGTGTTTTGTTATTTGTTAGAATAAACATACAAACCCATCAAATTCAAATATGAAACACGAACAACAACAGAAACGTCAGTTTTATCACAGACGGTTTGAAATGTAATCATATAATATGTGCAATATGTAGAAAACAGAAAAATAACGGAAAATAAAATGAAAGCATTACAATGTCAAATCCTCTTGTCTGCGCCCATCAGACAAAGCAACTGGTGACCTACTATGATACAACAATATTCCCGTCCCCCAAGGGGCAGTACTTCTCGGGATATTTTTGTCTGGAATTTAATAAGATTTTCTCATCATACGTAATCTTTGGTTTCCTTCTTAGTCATCTCCTAACTTCTTCCCCCCCCCACCCGATAAACTAAATTACACAGACAGTATGAAAGCCTTCAAGCCCTTTTCTTGAATTTCAAGGACATAAATATTACCCTAGTTATAAGACAATGCATAATATATCAGGTCAAGAGAATGTTGTTAGGAAGGATATCAGTGCGAGTTTAACGGGACATTTTTATTTTGTGCGTTTTATCGGGTTTTTTTCTTATGTTATTTGTATCGTGTTTAGATGAAATAATGTTAACTGATTCTTTAAGATGTAATGAAAAAAATATAATATTGTCATAGTCAAAAGAAAATGAACAAATATCAATGTCCCTTTTTAATATACATTTTGATCGTCAATGGAATCTGGGACATTATATTCGAGTCCGGAATACATGATATCAAGCAATCATTGCAATGCAGAGACATGCAAGAAATAGACACAGTCACGCAAAGAAATTACCTAATCAGATGCCGCTACAGACGTTGGACACGTATACTCTTAAGTTGTTCTTACAAAGAAGGGATGGGCAGATATCGAAATATTATTTTTGCTTTGATTTTAATTATAAGATGTCGGTATGTCAATGTATTCTACGAGGAAAGAGTTTCACAATGTACCATCTGAAAACAGAGTATGCCAATGTATCATCTGTCGACAGGATTTGGCAATATATCTCATGATAACAATTTACTCCTCTATCGACCATTCAACAATTAGTATTTCAAATCATACTCATTCTTGGAATATAAAATGAACATGTATTTATTGATAACTAGCAAATTAGCGTTCTCGTTCCTCGAGCATCAATATTTGATATTCAAAGCCCAAAATAAAACTATCAATATATAAACATATGCAATGTGATTACCAACGAATGACAATGGGTAACTAAACTTGATCCAAGAAAAGCTAATTGGAGAGGCTAACGTTAGGATTCGAAGATGGATTATTCGGAACTTCATTGATTGACACCACGCTTGATCTTGTTTGTTAACAAGTTTAGAAATACAGTAAATGCAGAAGCAGTGACCTTAAAGTATACGTCCTAAGTCCACAGTCGTCTATGTACAGATAATGATGACGTCCATTCACCTCGTCATAATGTCTTGCAAAGTGAGTACCAGTGTTAGTGACCTGCCATTAAGTCTTACTCATAAATCTCCCATTTATCGTTATATTAGCTTGTCTCGCTCTTAACATAGCTTACTAACTAGACTCGCATTGGGTGATGGAGTCAACTTCAGACTTTAATAGGGACCTTTTATCACGTTCTTAAATCATCGTGAATCTTTGCATTGGTGTTAAATATCTGTATTTATTCAGCACAATCATTACTCACTTACGCCCTGACTCACTGACCCACTGAATTAATACGTGACTCATTTACCAATTATACCACTCACTCACGCACGCACTCACTCACTCACTCACTCACTCACTCACTCACTCACTCACTCACTCACTCACTCACTCACTTACTTATTAACTCACTCCTCACTCACTCACTCACTCATACACATACCTACCCACTCACTCGTCTGTTTGCTCGCTCACTTACTCACCACGCACTTATACACTCACAAACTCACTCACTCGTTCACTCATTCATTTACTCACTCACTCACACACTCACTCCCTCACTTATACACTCACTCACCTCAGCTTAACGTCTCTACAAGCATATTATCCTGATATTAGCATCACTTCACTATTATTATTCCTTCACTTTTAAGACATGATCCTTAAGAGAACATCTCATTCTGCAGATCAACTATTTGATTATCCATTCTAATCAATCGTTGTCAGGTATTTATGAAATCTTAGCTTGGCCGGCGTTTGCTCTAGTTGACACAACGAGATAAATAACTTGTTATTAGATTGCGCGCACTTATTCGCATTATCGCTTATTGATGTTCTGACATAATAAGGAAATGAATATTTTTGTTTGCAGAATCGAATAGGTCTGGGTTAGTCTTACGTCAAGGTATGCTTCAAGACATGCCAGATGTTCCTGCTTCAAATCTGTCTAGTGTCACTGTCAACTGGTTTGCGCCTTGGATTTAACTTTGGTGTTTGAAATGTGGGGACCTGATCTTGTAGATTATTTTTAAAAATGGTACATTCGATGAAGAATGTTTAAAGTATATTTCTGCAGTCTATAACTGAATATTTGACAAAATACATGACAACTAAGAGCCAGAAAGTATGTTTTAACATGCAACTATAATGTGTTAGTATTGCGAGGTACTTTTATGGGCGTAGTAGCCGTTGATCAGTTGAGTAGTGCAAAATCAAGTTAGAATTGGACCATAGTGTGACAGCGTTACAATGATGGAATTATAGTACATGGACGACCCTTCGATTGATCATCTGTTGCCCAAGTCACTAATCGCACTCTCAGTTGTTACTTGTAATAGGTAGTTTAGATAATTTGCAATTTTCAACTGCAAACATGTTGTAAATCAAAAAGTTTAGGTCAAACGTATGTTAGTTTGCGATGATTATCGAGCAAAGCTATGGTATCGGAATCTTAAATAAAATTGTGATCGGAAAAGTCTCGACGTTGGTTCTACTGATTAGCGTCCCTTACTTACAAACGTGTTGCTGTTTAGAACACTCGTGTATAGTTTCCAATATGTCCAATAACGTGTACATGCACGCAGCCAGGGGGACATGGATGAATGCCTTACTCCCATTTGTGATCCAAAATGCTCTAAATGTGCACCATTTATTACTAATCTAAAAAAATGTTGCATCTTCGCGGCATTTATTTTGATCATGATGAAGGTTGTCATCCCCATTTGGAAATCCTGTCTACGCACCTGAATGTGTATATTGAATATACCCAGTTCGTTGAAACGTGTTCGCCTCGGTAGAGAAGGTCAATGTCTTGCGTTCGGGCTAGATTAGATAATTAAAACTGTTCATTATAAATACATATTCAAGATGCATAATAGTTAGCCTATTTACGTATTCCAATACATCAACACGGCATCATTAGACAACGAATTGTATTTATTGCATAGTGTCAGAAGTCAAAAATAATAATAAAATTGCAATCAGGATTAATTTTACTCCAACTATTATTTCATATTCGCACATAACATAGATCAAAACCATCGAGTTCGTGATTCGTATTCTTAACATGTCAAAACTAAAAAAAGCATAAAAGTGAATGTCCAACATTTTACCGGGGATAAGTCTCCATTAGCAGCCTCAGTGGCCTAGATGGGAGGATAAATTTGACAACAGGAAATTGGGAACATTTCCCGCGTCCACTTGAAGTGAGTATAACAAGTAGGCGCGTTAAACAGGAGATTAAAGACAAGCAAGATAATGAACTTGTCGGTTTATGTTTTCCTTTTTTGGCTAACTTGTGTTTTGTTAATGTTCCCGTTTTTTGCCTGAAGCTGTGATGTTGTAATGAAAGTAAAGCATGACTTAGTGATGAAAATATTACAAAACGAGCGCATTAAATGACTCTTTAACAGGAATCGAACCATGAAGGCTTGCTTCTTAAGCAGCGAATCTAGCCACTACACCAGAGAACAGAAATTGAGGGTAAACATTACAGCAGCATTAAAAGCCAAACGTTAGTATTAATGTATGACAGCAGAAACTATTCAACTACGTATACGTAAACTGTATTATCTGTACACATTCTACTTTAAAGACCAAAATGACCTCAACGTTCAGACCAGCAGCTGCAATAGCCGAGTGGTTAGGAAACTTCGGTGTCAATCCAGGTGACAATAGTAGAGACGATGGAACTTTTGTTATATGGAAAGGAAATATATGTAGACAATGAAGGCAGACAAAAAAATATATATATCAATAGTGTGTGAAGAAACTACGTACAGAAAAATAGGCAAATGTATTGAACTTGGTGCTGCTTAGACATATACTATATGTACACAAAAACAAACTAAAGGCTCAATAACAAAAGGCCAGATATAAAATACATGCCATATATAAAATGTCAAGCGAGTTAATATATATATATACTTATTATTCTTATAAGCTCACACATGTATGATGACATTGTTAAAGGTGACTTGAAAATGGAACTGATTTATGCAGACAGAATAACGTACATCTACAAAATATCCCATGAAAAAAGACAATTGAGTGAAAATAAAGTACTTCAGTTTGTCCCGACGTATGCAAAGTCTAGCCTGGATATTGTCAATATCGTTTCCAAATTTCACCAAATACTTCACTTGAATTGGATATCGGAGGCTTGTCCAGAGTGAAACGAAAATAAATAGAAAAACGTGATACTTAAATCGCAGACCGAATGTGGGAAACGACTTAAGAGAACCATGGCGGCAACCGTTATGTATTGTCTGTCTGGGTAGCAAAATTAACATGAACAAATGACGTTACAGTGTAGAACAGAGATATAATTCAGACTATATAAGATCTAATAGCAGACACTATAGATATACATACGGACAGATATGTCAGATACAATATTATTTCCAGTACCAGAAAAATATTTTCGTTTTCTCCAGGCTGATAAGCCTTGCAATATAATATCAGACAATGTAATCTTAGCTTAAATTGAGAATTTGTAGACTGTCGTGGCGCTAAAGAAACAATTGCAAGTTGTGAATCTCAAGAGACTAAGATGTCGACAAATTTATCACCGATCAAACTTCAGTAACAGATCAATCAGACTAAGCAGTGAAACGTTAAACGAAGCTAAACTAGCCATTAGTTCTGTCGTTGGCACTTCATTCAAACAATCAAGGCTGGAAAAGGGAGGACATCCAGCTCATCATCACTGGTGCGTTCATAATTACAGAACGAACTTTATTTATAACTACGAACTAGCCAGCACGCTAATACATCAACTCTAACAAGCCAATACCATAAACCAATATTTTCAAACAAGCTTTGATACACTAAATTAATGTTAATGTTTCCTTTACTCACCTACACTGTTATCATTGCTTGTGTCCGGTCTAATCGGTATATGATTAATTGATTGGTGATGTTTAATCAATCGCTGTGATGTGTTTTGTCTTTTTACGAACAAACGTGGTTAAGCTTGGTTTACGGCATTTATAACTAATGATTTGTCTATATGAACTAGCATATGCAATATTTTAAGATAACAACTCGAAAATAGGATTAATTATTTGCAAATTGAGTTCAGAATTTGCAGATTTTTTTCTTAAGGCAAGCATATACTGGCTAAGGAAATGTCTTTGGAAACAAGATTGTTAAGTTTTTAATTGTTTACATAACTTCAAACCTTCAAAAATCTCTACAAAATTAACGCAAGCACATATACGTACCAGAGCATTCATAAAGTTACACCTTTTCTAGTGATATGTAGTGAACCAAATGGTTATGTTATGAATTTGATGAAACAGAACGGGGAATGCAAGTATAACTTATCTTTTTAAGATAAATATATGAAACGATGTAACACACGTTGTACATCCTACATAGTGTTCTAAAACCGGGTAGACACAGTTTCAACACGAAAAGTTTTAGAATGGCTTTAATGTTTTCCAACCTGAATTATAACGCCCAAACGTCCAAGTTAAAACCTTTACCTTTTACACCGCATATACGGCTCTGATCGTATTTTACTCTTCACAATCCTGAATTAAGGCATTTAGCGAAATTACTTAAATGGATATAATTACATGTTCATAGATTCAATAAAACACATCTGTGATTTATTGTATTGACTACTTTAGATGTGTCCGGTGGCGATCCTATTTTCCCCAGCACAGTTAGGGATTCAAACGAATACATAACTATTTTTCAAAAATATAATTCTGCCTACATTTTTTAAAGGGATATTAAGCGGTTGGAGACGATTTCACCTTGAGAATTGTGGGACCAAGCCTTTATTATAGGTACGAGTTGTCTGTTTGCCAATTTGGAACTTTGAAAAGGCCAATTCAGAATTGCTTCCCAGTAATGGCATGTAACGCCTTATACGTGTATAATATCACGTATTTGTTTCATGTGTTCAGGAGAAACAGGAACAAAAAGAAGAAAAATTGTTTAACATGTTCAAGGATATCAAATAGCTAAATAAATATGGTTCTAGCGAGCTATCTGCTTTGGATATAAGATATTAATTTTCTATTAGTCGGGTATTCCTACACTTACATAAGGCAAGATGGCCGGCAAACCACAGAGGCAAATAACCGTTCGTCATAAAACTATAAACATTGTTTTAAGATCACAAAATGAATTTCAAAAAATGATAACTTCTAACGCATGTCTTAATTAAGAGTCAGACAAGTAATTTATTATATGAATTTAATTAACGTATCATGAACCTATTTGCTGTTTGAAAATTTAACATGATGCTGGTTATTTATAAACACTCATATTGCTTAAGAGACACACATTATTTACGTATACAATACAAAATTTAAATATATTATTGATAATTGTATATGCACAATTTGTTAGGGGTGAATCAACAATTTGTTTTTGTTGCGTGTGAAAATGAACCCAAATATATGATTTAAACAAATTATAATTTCATAACAATATCAACAAACTACTGGAATGCTGGTAACATTAAATAGCTCCCCCCCCCCTCGAGTCACAAACATTGCCGAATTACTATCTAACTATCGTACTAAATATTTGAATGTCTTGTTTTGCAACATGTAGAAGGAAGGTGTAAACTAGATTCAATAATAGGAGTTAACAATTAATTAATTAGTGTTGACGCAAAAGTGATAATACTACTGGGGGTTGGGGGCAACGCCTCCCTTGGCGTTTCAAGAGTTAACTATATCAGACATATGAAAGTCGATAAAAGGAAGAAGTGATCCAACGTATTCAACGGATGAGGTCAGATACATTATTCTAACGAAAATCTAAAGCTTAAAAGTGTTAAATAGATCAAGGACGTTTTCCTCTTTATATTATATCTAAAGCTCCTGGGTTTGCAAGGTCAGTGGACGTAACACAAATCAACGAGAAGCTTACAAATGTCTTACACGGCGAGGCGTTGATGGAGTAGAATATTTTCAGTAAGATAAATTCAGCTTGATGACGATTGCAAGTGGAGTGGAGAGGAATGTTATCAATTGATATAGTGATACAGATCCAATGATACAAAATGTTGAACACAATGATATGACAGAAGACTTTTTTTGAGAAAAAAATGAAATAATCACCTCAACCATAAACTCTGTCTCTTTTAATTCACCCGAATAAAAAATATCGGTATACATGCTTAGAATGGTAGCTCATCAACTCATACCATTCAAAGACCCCCACACCATAACATAAGATAGACCGTAGCTGATCAGAACAGATGACAAAAATGTAGGCATTAGATCAAATAGGCGCGTATCCAGGATTTTAAAATGGGGGGAGACAACTTTGGATAACATCAAAACAAAGACATTTGTTAGATTAGTCATAAATGGTGAGGGCACTTTTAATTTAAATGGTGATTCATGGCCGCGTACCGGCCGAAATTATGAAAATAATTAAACAATTGTGAAAATTTGAACATTTCTAAATATTTGACCGAATTTTGGAAATTGTCTTCGAAAATGTATTAACCCCCTTTACACCATTTATTTGACTCTAAAGCCGTGTATTTTAGTCATGAGTCTTACGTTGGGCGACCTGCCAATATCTTTGAAAATGTCACGGAAATTTCATCAACAGGAACGTTATTATTTAGCTTTGACATCAATTCATTTATAATTTAGAAGTACAGAACCTGCCTGTTTAAAACCACATTGTTCTTATGAAAAAAAACCACCTTAAACAACGTGCTCACATATATCTAAAAAGGAATCTGTGATAATACAAAAAAGTCCCAGATCAATTGTCGTTGTTCCTGAAACTTTTTCAGAGAAACATGAAAGGCGCTGTGTATTTCGTTCGTTCCTTTATAACTTAAAAACGAAATTTCGTGAGTTGACTGTATTTTGCCTGTCAAACTACTAATCATCGTGTTTTGAAGGACATTTTGCAACTGCTATTCGTCTTAAAATATAACTCTTTCGTTTAGGCAAAACGGCTCACAAAAACGAAATGTAATCTTAAAAAAACATTTAACAAGTTCAACGACTTTTAAATTCAAAAAGAAAATATCGGTAAGACACGTGCATTTTAAACACTTCCATACCTATCTGTTAGACCTCTAAATAAACAACATGTCTTCATTTTTGGTGATCTACAGTTTTCATAAGTACTCCATGGATAAATACACATATTTCCATGTTTTGAAGACGTATGTCTTAATATTGACTTTTGGGTTAAATACGATGTAACACAAGTGACGCAATGCTTCGACTGCTCCATTCAGACGAGATACGCACCCCAGCGCCAAAGAAAAAATTACAATTCTAAAGGCTTGTTTCCAAATTTTTTTTCGATACCACTCTCATCGTGTTTTATTCCCTTCTGGCATGAACTTCCTTGTGTTATGTCGACAAAGCAATTTGTTAATTCTAAATGGTGGTTACAACCTTTTTACGGAGGCAAAGTGAAAAAGTGATTTATGTACCAAAATGTTGTCCCTGGCAGGTACTAATCAATTATTAAAAAAAGCATCATCCCCAAATGTTAGTTGATTTAGAAAATGTTGTTTGGTGTTTTGCGTCTTTTTATGAATAGCGATGTGGTAGGTTTATATCAAACATTTGCGATGCAATAATCCTCTCATTTTCGAAAAAATACCCCCATTTAAAATGCCATTTAAATATTTGATGTTATATAATGAAGCTCACATAAGGAGTAAATATCTCGTTATTCAAAAAAATTCGAGACATTCCAGACAACCGTATAGAATAGATTGGCACATTACATATGTTAACTGTCAATATCTCCTGACAATCTTTTCCTATTAGCTATGGCGTATGTAAATTAGGGTGACATTTTTTACGTCTGAGTCTCCTTTTAGATGACAGATGGCGGTGTCAGGGAAAACGGATATCAGTTTGGTTTCTGATGTATTGTTTTGAACTTCATTTTGTTTGTTGTAAGATAACACTAGTGACCCATCATTCAAATGCTGATTTCGTTTTGTTCTATGATAATTAAGTTTAAACAATATTTGTTATTCTACTATACTACAAACACATTCATGGCTAAAGGAAGAAAAATAACATAAAATGATAACAAAGATACAGCTTTTTCGGTGTAAAATATACAAGTACGTGAACCCAAAGAACACAAATCACCAGTCTAGCTCGGCTTGTCTGTCATGGTTTGGGTTGTTGAGTTAGGTTCAACGATGAGTAATTACCTTATGGAATCCTTTTCAGTTAGCATCCGTTGTGAATTCCTTTAGAAGGCAATTTGACAATTAGGTCAATTTCTTTTAAAATCAGGGTTGCATAGACTTTTTGTCATGCTTACTTCCTGAGTATCGCACTGGTCTAAAAATAGTCCATCAGCATTCATGTTATTGAACTGAGTTTAAAATCAAGTTTGTCTTAATTTGCTTAGAAAATGACGTGTTTTAAATTGTATGATTGTGATGCCAGCATATTTGAAGAAGCAGCGATCCACTCTTTGCTTATAAAAGGTATATGAGTTGTCATCATTTGGACACATTTTCTAACTAGACACATGAGTACTTAGATAGAGTATAAACTCGACACCATGTAAAATTCCACGAACTTGAATTATAGAAGAGAAGACATTTTTTTCACAATATAAGAAAACATATGAAAATGAATATCAAGAGAAAATAAAAACTTCATCCACGGCCCGGATTCGATCACTAGACCTTCGGATTAGAAGTCCGGTGCGCTATCAGCTATCCTATTTTACTACCTTCGTAATATGGCAAAAAATAGCGGATATCACCGCAAGCTCAAAGCTGCAATGGCTATAGGCCTGGCTCTGGGTATAGGTCCCGTGGCCATTGGCTTCTCAGAGATTTTGAAACTGGATTTGAGTTCTAGGTACACCAAAAACACATTTGTTTTATTATTTAAATACCGCTTACTATTGAAATGTACTTAAATTAATTCTTTTCAATGAGATAAGCATTTTTAGAGCCAAGTTGAGTAAAATTGTTGGATTTTTTACTGTTTTAGACAACATTTACATTAAAATATATGGTTATTGTCTATTGTATTTGAATATATTTCTTTGTTAATTGATGTAGAAATGACACTTTTTTAGTACATATCAAACACTAAAAAACCCAATCTAAAGTGATTTAATGTTATTGATTTTATTTAGAGAGAACTATAAGAGAAATTACACAATTAAACAAATTCTAATTCACCATAAGATAAGGAACATGATCAATACAAATATGCAGTAACTAACTTTAAAAAGCTATTAAACATGTGAAAAGAAATACATTGATCAATGACCAATGACATTAAATAACTAAACTAGATCCAAGAAAAGCTAATCCATGAAGCTAATGGGTGAGGCTAACTTTAGAATTCAAAGATGGACTATTCTGTTCTGCTATGATCGACACCACGCTTGATCTTGTTAGTTAACAAAAAAGTAAGTCATATTAAATGCAGTAGCAGTGGCCTATAGGTCAACGCCCTAGGTTCACAGTCGTCTATACATAGATCATGGTACGTCCAATTACCAGGGTTCACTCACCACCTTGCAATAATGTCATGCAAAGTGAGTACCAAGTTATTCCTGGGGCTGACCACTGGTTAGTGACCCGCCATTAAGTCTTACTCATAAATCCCCCATGCATCGTTGTATTGGTCTGTGTTGCTTTTAGCTCACTAACAAGGCTCGCCTTGGGCGATGAAATAAATTTAAGACATTGGAAGGTACCTTTTACGACGTTTTTTAATCATCGTTAATCTTTGCAGTGGTGTTTTATATTTGTAATAATTCAGCACAATCATTACTCACTGACTCACTGACCCTCTGAATCATTCAATCCCTGACTAATTTACTCATTATTACACTCAAGCTCTTGCTCATTCACTCACTCACTGCCTTAATCAATCACTCTCTTACTCACTAAGTCACTCACTCACTCACTCACTAACTCACTCACTCACTCACTCATGTAATGACCTACCCACTCACTCGTTTACTTGCTCGCTCACCCATTCACTCACTCACTTCTTCAAACACTTACTTACTCACTCACTCACTCACACACTCACTCACTCACTCACCTCAGCTATTCCTAAAAACATCCTCCTTAAGAAAGCATATCATTATGCAGATCCAATAATTGATTATTCCTTCGTAATCAATCTTTGTCAGGTTTTTATGAAATCTTAGCCTGACCTTCGTTTGCTCTTGTTAACAACACAAGATAAACAAGTTGACGTGTAAATATCCAGTTTATTCAAACCAAGGCCAACATTAAGGCCTCGGTAGAGAAACTTTGCTGTTTGCGTTCGGGCTAGATGAGCTCATTAAAACTGTACATTATTCATCCATTTATAAAATGCGTGCACGTATTCGCACTATCACTTATTGATGTCCTGACATAATAATGAAATGAATATTTATTTTGTTTGGAAAACTGAATAGGTTTGGGTTAGTATTACGTCAAGGTTTTCGTCAAGACATGCCATATGTTCCTGGTTCGAACCTGGCTAGTGCTGCTGTCAACTTGCTAGCGCCTTAGACTTGTCTTTGATTTTTGACATTCAAGGATAATGTAGATAATTAATGCAATGCAAAAATCGCGGAAGAAGGTTTAACATATATTGATACGCTCAATAATCAAACACAAAATTAATGGCAACAGAAAGCCAAAATGTTTGTTTTTTATAATGTATGCCAATGTTCTAGTGTTATTAGGTCCTTCTCAAGGCATATGAGCAGGCGGTCAGCTGAGTAGGGGCAAACTCAAGTTAAACCATAGGCGGCCAAAACATATCATATAGATAAACAAAAGATAACAAAAAGAATAAATGACTAACAGGTAAGAACAAAACACACATTTGGACCAGAAAAACAATACTCAAAATAGTCAGCGTTATAGGGAGGGGATTATGTTACACTAAAATGTCTGGTCGTGAAACGCCCCTCAATTCGTCGATTTTATCAACACAGAAATTCAAATGTGGCAATGAAATAACTCAACATTTGTATCAATAATAATATTTCAAAAGTTGTAAACACCTGGTACAAAGAACAGTCTATATTGTTACCAGACTTCCTGTAAGAATCAGCTCAGCAAAATAATAATAATAAGAAGAAAGTGTCCCAATACCAATAATCCCTATGGTTTTAAACGTATAAATTTTATTTACCCCCCCCCCCCCCCCCCAATCTGCACAGTCTTCGCGACAAAACTCTCCTCTTGAATATAAAAAATGATAAGGAAAATAAAGAACCCTCACAAGAAGATACAAGAGTCAGCCTTTTCATTTTTTTATATTCATCTACCCTCACTGACTCTGCGGTCGCGGGATACGGAACCAGCACTCGAAGGAACCAAACCAGTTTCTGCCGTATTCTCCTCTTGAAGAAACGCACTTTAAAAAAGAACAGGCGCTTTTCACTCTATGTGTTATCACTTCGCTCAAGTATAAAATATCGGGAATAAGGTCTTCCTGGCAGTTTTTAGCTCTCAGAAGACTCTTAATCTGGAGGTGCTTGCATACTCATCATTTCAAGCTGTGTTCGTTCAAGTATCATATTCTGCACAATGGTGCACATAAAGAGTACATCCGTTCTTAAGTGGGTATGTCGCAAATGTTATCTTCCGAGACAAAATGTTCATTCAACATGAATATGATGCAAATCAAACGTAATACTGTGTTGCACATCCGTTCTAAATTGGGGCGGGGGTGTCGCTTGGGATGGTACATTTTTAAGTAAACAATTTCATACACATTTCGTTTTAGAATTATTCTAACAAGCAGCTCAAATGAAAACTGTAAAGAATACAAATAGACACCTGCTTAGCTATAACAAAGACATTTAAAACTTAGTATGGGATTTTTGTAGTCGTGCTTTTTAATGAAGCCTTTCCCAATTTAGTAATATAAAATTACCAAATAACTCCTATACGAACGTACCTACCTACCTACCTACCTACCTACCTACCTACCTACCTACCTACCTACCTACCTGCCTGCCTGACTACCTGCCTGCCTGCTTGCCTGTTTGCCTACCTACCTACCTACATATCTACCTACCTACCTACCTACTTACCTACCTACCTACCTACCTACCTACCTACCTACCTACCTACCTAACTACCTACCTAATTACCTATCTATCTATCTACCTATCTATCTATCTACCTATCTACCTACCTGTCTACCTACAAGTACGCAATTATAATATAATATTGACGACCCTTAACGTGGTCATATGTTGCCTAAGTCACTCATAATAAGCTGAGTTGTTAATTGTAACTGATAGTTATGATTGGTTGCAATGTAAAACTGCTAAAACATATGGTACATGCTTAAAGTTGTGGTCAAAAGTATGATAGTTATATGTATAATATGTCTCGAGCAAACTAATGATATCGGAATTGTCAAAAATATGTTTGTGATCAGTAACATTTCGACGTTGGTTCTTGCTGATTAGAGTAACCTACTCATAAACTTGTTGCTGATCCAGGTTTAAAAAACTCGTGTATAGTTTCAAATATGTCCACAACTGTGCATATTATACCCAAGTTGTTCAAACTAATGTCAACGTGTACACCTCGGGAGAGAAGAACGAGTTTTTGCGTTCATTAAAACTGTTCATAATGCATCAATGTTTGAGATGCTTAATACGTTTTGACATAAATTAAAAGTGAATCAATGTATTCATGACAATAAAACAATATGGCATTGTTAGACTACAAATGAATTGCAGTATTTGCATAGTTTCAGCTAAGATAAAGGCAATACCAAAAATGCAATCAACATTTATGTTAAGTCACTTATATTTTATATTCACCCACCAAATTGATCAAGACTATCTTATTTGTGATTCGTATTCTTAACATATAAACAACCTCAAAGTTACTGTCCTATATTACACCGGGGTAGTGTCATATTGTCAATCTCAGCAGACGTGATGGGAGAAGAAAATCACAACAGGAAATTGGTCACATTTCCTGAGTCCACTTGAAGCCGAGGAGAGTGAAA
>JAUUEB010108271.1:0-15026 GCA_032362205.1 Clione limacina | reverse complement strand
CCCAAATATCCTGCCACCAGGTCCAGGTTAAATCGGAATGGTTCCGAAATGTCCTAGGAGTTTTCGGAACCGGTTCCAATTAATCCCGGTTCCGAAATAATTTACGACACCGGCTCTTTTCTATCATATTTTACCCCGTCTGGTTAATAACAACGTGCATTGACAGCGGTTTCACAGTTAATGTTGTGTGAGTTTATTTCTCTCTTCTCTTCCATACAAACATGCATTATAAATTATTGTGTTATATCTATTTTTAGAGATTAGTTCCTACAACATCATCTCCTTCATGCTAGGCATTATAACCTTGTTGCTCTAAGGCCATGCTTTGAGTCACAAGGATAAGAGCACTCTCTCAATTCCACTCCCTACGGGAGTCAATTTTATCGTCACCTGGTGTTTCAAAAGGGTGCGCCAATTCTCTGACTATGGTGACATTTTTAATAGTTATGCCTATCCTAATTGGTCGATAGTGACAAGAGGAAAAATGAAGAATGTGTAGTATTACTATTACCAAATGTTGTGATCTACAACGTCATCATCGCTTTTATCTAACATAATAATTGCTATAATTTTAAAAAGGATAGTAAAGGTTATTACCCTTGAATTTAAACAAAATGTTGTTCATATGATTTTTTTAAGTGAATGATCAAACTAACGTTAAGCAACATTCTTAGTTGTCCTTTTATGCATTTTGTATTTGAATTATTATGTGAACTATTTTTCCTGACCCTTAATCCCCGACCCGGCACAAAACAATTTACATAATTTGATTGTCTCATCCCGTCTCGGACCCTCTCCGATTAAGGGTCTTGGTTATAGATCACATTTGATACGACAATTGAAATCGTATATATTTTATGAGAAGCCGAAAAAAAACATACTATTTTCCTTTCAAGGTCTTTTGCGGATAATTACATCATCCACAATTCCCAATCGGAAACCAAACAATTTACAAAAGCAGAAAAAAATAGATATTGTCCGGTTTCTTCACAGGGGGAAGCCAATTGACGCCGATGATTACTATCCCTTGTTAAAGCGGTCTCATTTACATCCGCAAATTCTGTTTGATATTGAATTTTGTATACATGAATTGTTTTCGGCCTTGGTGGTTTTCAGGATTACTATTTTTATGACTCGTTCTAAATCTTCAGTGCTTTATATTATAAAATGCAATTGTGCATGTCTCCTGTATAATCAAATTCCTCCACACAACAAGACATATGTTTATTTTCAAGATTCCTTTTTTATGACCCGTTCTGAATCTTCATTGCTTTCTATTATAAAATGCAATTTTGCATGCCTCTCGTATAATCAACATCCTTCATACAATCAAACATATGTTTATTGCAACATTAAAAACAACAGATCATGTGTTAAGGTCATTCAGTCCTTAATCCCAAATGATTAGGTTGTTTTTGATGTGATTTGTTTAAATTTGTTTACTGAGGTTGATTGATCACTGTTGACAACAGGTGTCTGAGATTTGGTACAGAACGGGTTGACCAACCTTTAGCTATGTGTAATCTGCAGTTCCACAATTCCTTCACACAACCAGACATATGTTTATTTTTACATTAAAAACATCAGATCATATGTTAAGGTCATTCAGTCCTTAATCCAAAATGATCAGGTTGTTTTCGATGTGATTTGTTTAAATGTGTGTACTAAGGTTGATTTATCACTGCAGGTGCCTGATCATTGCTACAGAACTGGGTGAACAACCTGTAGCTAAAGGTAGTCTTCAAATATGGAAACATTGCACATAATTCACGTTTATCCACTCATCGATCTTAAGTGGTTTCTGAAATTAATGATAGACGCTTGTCAAACAGTTTATACGTATTAATCAAGTTTTGAAATAAGTACTTTTGTATCGTTAAGTAATGTTGCCGTACATATCCATATCGTCGTTATAATAGGAACACTTTCGCTCTCAATCAGTCATATCAAACAGTAAAATCGTCATTGTGTTTCATAATACATTGTTCGTTTCTCAGATTAGATCAGTGCGTGTTGTTTAAAGAAGACTGTCTAGAAAGAAGAAGAATCAAAGTGATTTAAGACTA
The DNA here is from genome assembly GCA_032362205.1 of Clione limacina. NCBI lineage: Eukaryota > Metazoa > Mollusca > Gastropoda > Pteropoda > Clionidae > Clione > Clione limacina. The sequence goes on along the minus strand of JAUUEB010108271.1, from coordinate 12,960 downwards.
AAGAAGACAATTGCCAACAAATACTAGACATCATATTTCTAAACAAACATACCCGTGTTTTGTGTTTTGTATTTGTAAATTTGCTCATGAGAAGATTAATAATCCCATGTCTCCAGGTTAACTCATTATTTGAAGCTAAATATTTTTCTATAGTATGTGGAATGCTTCTTGGTTGTTGAAAAAAGACATGGGCAAGTTCCCTGTCCTTCAAAGTGTATCTGTTTATCTGAATGATTTCCTTATCAACAACATAAAGACCGAATCGTTTGTCCTTGATACGATTATATAATTCATTATATGAGAGGGACACTTATACCGAAAATCAATTATATTTCCAATTGATCGAAATGACAGGAATAAGCAACTAGAAAGGGATATATTTGTGACAACACTGATAGCCGCTTATTCAATAATAGTCAATACCATCCATCAAGACAAAATAAAGCGATCTTAAACTCTTTACTAAATTAAGTTGGCTAACAATAGAAGATTTGAACACCAATATAAATGCAACATGATTCAGATGAAATCCACGCACTGATATCCATAACCCATACACACTATAATGTTAGCATTCTTCCGACGTTAGCAATAATTCCATGAACCAAATTTGCATCCTTTATTCTATTTTTTTCACAGCTCAGCAATTATTAAAAATCTGATCCCCATAGATGCTTTCATCAAAATTCCATTAACGAAAGCGTTTGCTTCCATCATGGGACATCCGGACTCAATCGAGAGCGGATGTTTCCTTCGTGTGCACAATTATGAATACAGCTTGGAGACCTCGAGGATTAACACGGATTGAATTAACGTACATTTCTTTCTTTCATGTTCCAATTTTTTTTAAGTAAGTTCACATTTTATTATATCTGCTAGCTAAACAGTTAGTGCTATATGAATCATTTAAACCCGTTAACATGATGAGACGTGATCATAGACGTTAAGACTATTACTCGATCATGTCAACTCACAACATGACATACCTTAATGATAATGTCAATATAATAACACACATTCAATTTCTAGTTTGCACATTGGGTCATTCATTTCAAGCACTATAACACTATGCCATGCACTTTAATCATTCAAGTCTTGGTACCATCAACGCCTAAAGTCCTTTTCATTTTCCAAATATATCCGTCTCCGTTAAAATATCTGGTATAGTGTTATCATAGATGTCCAAAACCAACCTTCCTTCGGCTAGGTCATGGCGTTGTTGGATTTGAATAGAGCGAAACAATTCCCTGGCAACATTTAATACTTATTATCTTTATCTCCAAAAAATATTGAGAAATCGGATTTTATGTTATTCTGTACATTTTAGGCCTCACTATTGAATGAATCCCATTATGCTTCCGTTGTTTTTAGGCTTTATCCATAAATAACTTTGTAACAAAGAAGGCTTTTGTTGTTAAAATGGATTCATCACGTTACAGTCTGCCAATGTGCAAAGGCGTTCTCGGAGAAAGGTTTTACCATAAAGACAAAGATGCTAAACAAATTAGGCGAGTGGGCGTATGACTTAAGGCAAATATTTGAAATGTCTGTCGAAAGAAACACGGATGTCTTGTGAAACATCTTAAATAGATTGAGGGATACGACCTTAGAAGGATTAGCAAAACAAAATATGCTATAGGGATAGAATAATTTTTTTTAATGTTTTGCTCGTGGTAAAACTGTCCTAACCACTCTCTTGCTTATTCATTTTATAAAATCATAATAAACTTATTTGAAAGTACTATATTTGTTATGTGATTGTGTGGTGTGTATATATTTATGTAATATAATATATTATTTATTGTACTAAATAATATCTTTTCAGCATTGTTATCTATCAAAATTATGTTCACAACATCATTTAATTGTGTTAGCTTGTTTTTGTAGCTGTGTGTCTGTAAATCTATCACATGATGTAACACAGATAGTTTCTTATCGCTAAGTTATCAGTAGTAAATGTAAACTCCAGCGTGTTATTGGCAATATATACATACACTTTTTTTCTTTTGTGTTTCAGTTCATCATTTGTGTGGCTATCTCTTAATAACCTTTTAAAAGTTTATAATAAGTCGGTGAGCACTACCACTTATGCATCTTACTTGGTGCAGCTTATATCTTATAGTTGAGGTTGTTACGTGGAGGTTTGTGACTAATCCATCGTTGTTTTAGCATTAATTCTAGACATACATATAATCGCCAATTAAGTTGATTATTCATTATGTGTATTTGTTATTCAAAGTACGTACATATGATCCCTTGTAGTAGTTTTGAAAACGTTTTCAATTATTTCGTCAAATTATTCAAATCGGAAGATCGCTTTTGTGTATATCAAAAATGATGTCCACGTCGCAAAGATAAAAACAACACTCGACAACAGAAATCAAGTCTCCTTGGAAAATTTTCAGATCGGTTAGGATAGTTGTAATATATATTACGATATTCAGGCTGTAGTGAAAACATGTGTACTTTGACACTTACGTTAAAGGGGAACCTTGTAAAGCCCGATACAAATATATAACATTGAAATTTATACATCGATATCCTTTTCTGCCATGAGCCAAGAGACGATTAATTTAAAGGTAAGAATCAAGTAATTAAAAACTGTATATCAGTACATGTGACCAAATTAAAAAGTGATATGCTATTAAGGCCGTTTTAAAACATTGAAAAATGCTTCAATGGTGTGTCATTTTTCATTGTTTTGTAATTCAGCTTATAAGTGGAGCATGTTCGAACAAAACATTGTAGAATATAATTTTCATTGTTTTTACATAGCCAATTATCAACTTGGCCTACGGTGACAATTCTTCGTCTTCTGACAGGGCAGATAACATCCCAATACCAGTTGTAGAAAATTGAGTGGTTTAACTTCTTTCAAAATACTTTATTTTATGCAGCCAAGTGTGTAGTTTTAAATAAAACCCACAATAATTGTGAAGTTCTTAGAGGAAACCAGAAAATAGAGCTGACCTGCATTGGATTTATATATGTAAATACTCTTTTTATAATTACTTGATTCTAACCTAAACAACAAATTGAGTCGAAGTGGAATCGATACAATTTTCAAGCCTTAAGTCCCAGCCGGGTGACAGTTGGACATATCATGGCTGGTCGACTCAATATGTTTATTCCAAGAAAATACGAACATCAACAACTATTTGATAAAATTAATTTTAGAAAATAAATAGTTGTTATGGTATTTAGTGCACTGACTGACTTAAGTATATACATGGACTGGTTTAATGTACTACATTGTCAAGAAAAATGTTTAAGTAGGTCACTAGACCGTATTAGTCAATGGCCATGAAACAAGATATAAGACAACTCGCAGACTAACTGGTTTACAATATGTTGTACAATAATATTCATATGTGTGTATGATATATAATGCAGGCAGCCTGTTTATCGATACATATTTATAAAAAAACACCAATTGATCATTAATATATTACTGGCAATAAGAGTGTTTTTGTGTTGGCTTGAAATTTCTTCGTGGCGACATGGGTTTTTCAAATGTGTTAATGTGATATTTTTAACTACAAACATTTTTTGAAAAGTAGTTCACGAATACAGCCATTAGAGAACGCCTTGTGTTTCAAACTTTAACGATTTATACTGAAATGGGTTTATACTTACTTGCTTCAATGGTACGTGCTGTCTCTCTGGTGGAAGTTTGGTCTGTGGACGTGTGTTTTAAATAACACCTTAACCCCAAAAGAGACTATGCAATTCAAGACGACATAGCAGCCACAAGACATCAAATGGTAGACCATGAAGGGACATTTTTCGCCAGGAAATACAGAGATGCGCTTTCAAACGAGACCAAGGAATAGATCCCCAGTTATGCTGTAGCTCGAATTCAAAACAACATCAAACCAGCACCAGTCTACATACTCATTTAACATCTTATGTCCAGCTGATGAGTGATTCGTGTAATGAGACAAGCATTAACGTACTAGGAAGCAGGTGTAACGGTCACAAAACGTCGCATCGTTACACAACAAAGTGTCATTAATGTTATGTGTTTACCTTACATTGCCTTAATCATGTTTTGTTTATTTTTCTGTCGTGATAGCATTTAGGCAAAACGTTTTTGTATTTAATGTCTCTGCTATTTCCGAAAAATCATGACTGAATATTAATGACAAATACAGACACAAATTCAGATCAACACAACACTGTAGCTGTATGCACGCTTTAATATCTAAGAATGTTAGACATAACTCAGATGATATAAACATACATTTCTCCCAAGGGATTGTTTCGGAAATCCGTCCATTTTGCATGTAATAACTTTGGATTATTCATGCATGAAATGCCAGACGGTTTGGAATTACAGAAACATATACTTATAATTTTCAAAAATAAGGTAATATATGTTTACTTCGAATGAGTAAAACAGATAAATGTTAATAAGGACGTCTGGTATAAATATAAAATGACATTTTTTTCTCCTACAGCATGAATGCTTTCATTAGCATGTGTCGTTAATGTGACATCGTACACAAGTGTGTACCCCACTTGTTTGGACAACAATAATGTAAGATTTAAGAAACACGATATTGGTGCACGCAAGGATAATAACTAGGATTATTATATGTCAGACTCTAAGAACCAGAACATTGGTTCTTTCTCTCGGTTCGTTTTGGACGACATATATTTCTCGGGCGCACACAAAACTGGTCTCTTGTAATTTGAAGATTTATAAGTGCATTTTGATTTAATTCAAAAGCTGTCTAATAAAATGTGCAAAACATAATATTGCCCGAAAGCATTGCGAATGATGTTTTAAAGTGCAGTTGAATGATTGTCGACACGTTGAGAAATCTTTTCAATAGCAGATAAGTTTCTTTCGCACATTCAAGTTTTATAGACTCAACATATTTGCCCCCATTCGACCATAACCGGTTTTCCCCTGAGGATAAATATATGAAGATACCCTTCTTACCGATACTGAGCAAACATTGAAAGTACACTACGGAAATCTTTCTGTATTATACTCCAATTGTCTATGATTTTTGGTAAGAAAGATCTATTCAGAGATTCGTCCTCATAGGAAAACAAGATTTGGTCGAATGGGGACAGAACTGTTATCAATCATATGATATGACAATGACGAACTTTAGTCTAAGTTATAATATTGTCCAGGTTTTGTGATTTATTTTATTCTTATCGACCTCAAAAAAGTATTTCTCACATATTTTCTTTCATATAAGATGTTAATACTACAGCAACATATTATATGAGACATTGTACATACAATAGTTACATTCATAAAGTTGTCCAATTGCATCAATATTTTATGAAACATATTTGTATATATGATTACATTTCCATCACAGCAAAGAAAGGCTCTTACTTTATATCATAAGTAAAGACTCCATCAACAATTATTTTGGGTTAAATATATAAATAGTGTGCTACATTGGCAGCCAGACGCAATCATGAGATGCTTACGCCCCAACGTAAGTTCAATTAGATAAACATATATGGAAAGAAAACAATGATGACGATATCTTTTAAATATTCATACATTTAGAATCATTCCATCGTAAACATCGTAGAAAAGATAATAATATCAACTTGAGTATAATGAAAATATCTTCAAGTGTACAATTGTTATAACAAAAGAGTATATACTTGCTGGTATAAACACAAATTGCCCAACTTTCTAGGAAAAAATAGCTTCAAACTCTCCCCCGACTTCGTAAAGTAACAAAATGTCTTGTTTTGAAATACGCTGAGGATTTTAAATAATGTATTGACTCCGAGTCTACTACAGCTTGGCTTACAAACATTAAAATGTCTTTGCTGGAACCAGGATATTAAACTACATGTAATGTTGCAGAAACGTACATTATTTGATACCAGCGACTACGTTGCGTCGGTAGTTTTGACTTTCACTAGCGGTCTCTTGGGATATGCTAAAATCATGAGATAATGCGTCATATTATGTTTTTGGGAAAATAAAGCACTCGTTATTGTATAATATTTCAAACTCAGCCTTTGTTAGAATACAAATATTACCGTTGCAAATTTGTGTCAATCAATTTGTTTCATCAAAGTCATAAAGAGATAAGAGAAAACAAAACGTTGAAATAATCAAGATGATCATTTAAACATATTAAAGGTTTATACTACACAGTAAGAAATGAAATGAACGCACTTGCAACTAAAAAAAAGCAACATATAATCTGTCAACCAACATTCACATTTATCATTAAATATATTGTGATTATGTCTAATCACACATTTGTGTATTATATCGTTTGGCACATCTTATTTTTTGATAACATTTGTATCACCATACACGACTTCATCACCATGTAAATTAGAATATATGATAGGACATATTTTGTTTCAACCTAGTGATAGCAAGACGCAATGAATTGATGATTCAATAAATTTGTAAGCTTTTTGAAAAAAATGTCTTCAATAAAGAAGAAATCAATCCTAACAAAATTTGTGCAAATCACTTTGATGACTGATTTATCTATTGACTAATCATATACAAGAAACACATTTGACAGGTCATACAAAACATGTTGACAATATTATTTTTGAACGATTACAAAAAAACGAGATTTACCTTATCCATGAAGTCTTGCACCTTTGTAGTCATACCCCTTTTTATAAGCTTATCCATGAAGACACGTTATTTTCACTCTCCGTAACCTACCTATTTAACATGTTAAGTTAACACTACGTATTATCCTACCTTAGGCAGGAGAATGACATTTTAACTTTAAATTATAAATATTATCTCGAGTTCATGTATATGAGTACAGAGTAGCATTAGTAAACATACACTTTCTACTGCTAGAGTTGTTGTCTTTTCGAATTAATAATATTTGAACACAAGACTATCTCTCACGAGAGCTTAGTAGCCAACAAATTATCCAGAAAAACGCACAACCGTAACAGCAATAATTATCTTAATTATTACACGCACACTTATATTGTAGAGTGGTATATTGTATTCTTGTATGTCTGTTTGTACGTGTGTATGTCTGTTTACGCGATAACTTGAGCAATTTTGTTTGGATCTCTTATAATTTTGCAAGGATGATGTAGACCAGCAAGAGAAATTCGGCTTTTTAAATGCAGAAAAAATTGTGAAAAATTGACCGCGTTATGACCCTTATAAAGTTTCCTTACTATATGTTCTTTATTATTTTGGCAACAACATACTTTGTAGTAAATTCAAATCCTGACTTTAATTCTGTTGTGTTGTTTCTCTAATTAAAAAAACATTCTCATTGCTCAGTCGGTTTGTCGAACAAACACTCGGCAGTCATCAAAAAAAGTCGTTTTAAAAGAAACAGGAAGTTACTTATCCAAATACAATGACCAATTATTTGGTTATCTCAGTATGTCAACATGCTATGTTAACGCCAAAAGATATATCTGGGAATTAATTGAATTGTATTCTAAGTCGTAGATGCTTTGACGATTGATAAGCAGCGATACTAGTTTTTAAGGATCATTAGGGTGTCTAGACACAGCTTATTGATGATAAAGGACATGAGCACTTCGTTTACTGTCGTTCAAAGCGGCGCAATAACTAAAAGATTATTCACTTCATGAAACAATCAGCAGTTTATGTCATCAAACAAGTCGTTTTACTTATAAAAAGGAAACAGGAAGTTACTTTCAAAGACCAATTATTCGGTTATCCCAGTATGTCAGCACGCTAGGTTAACGACAAAAAAATATGTCTGGAAACTAATTGAATTGTATTCTAAGTCGTTGAGGCATTAAGAGTGATAAGCGGGAAATGAACACGACTAGAAGACTATTCACTTGATACATGCGTTAATTATCTGCTTGCGATTACTGTTGTCTTCTTTCCGGAAAACATTTTTTGCAAACAGGTTGTTTGCTGTTTTAAAAAGACATAAAATGCCAAACATGCGTCTCAACAGATGATGTCGATAATTTATTTTTCATATTCATGTTATTCGTTGGTTTATCATTTTGATTAGAATGATTTAGTTTTCACTGTTTTAAACTTGATTTTGGTTTCGTCTTATGAGAACTAATTTCCTGCTCAGACAGCTTAATGCGCTTTTTTGAGATTATTTTTGCATATCTTACCTTTGATTAATTTATTACATTTCTTACGTTGACTATGTCATCGCTTAACTCTTAAAACTTAAAGTTGTAACTCTAAAAACAAATAGGGGCTATACAAAAAGGGTCAAGCGTGTGATGAACTTCACCTTTGCATTCTGACAAAGGCAATCAGTATATATATTTTGGTGTTCATGTTTTAGTTTGGTTACCTTAGGAAATGTAAAATGAGATAGTGTCATAATTTTCATGTTAAACACAATAGTCGTAATACTTATGTTTACACCACATTGTTATGATACTTTTGAAAAACAACTCCTTTATGTGGTTCAATCAAGATAGTTTGCAATCACACAAAGATTAATGAAGAAACACTCTAAATTGTAAAATTCATATCTTCTCGGAATATGGTTAATGTAGACCTCAAATTATATACAAATGTCTTATCAAAACAAGAAAAGACTCTGTAAAAAATAAGAAGGAAGGGGTTAAAGCGTGGTAAGAGGCTCGATGAGCAGATAATAAGCCTGTTTAGTATATAAAAAGCATATGTATTTGACACAGATTTACTCTATTCTCGAAAAGTCTAATTTTCAAATCCGCGTTAGTTTAATTACACATTTTTACTACACGGCTTATTTCCACACACATTTCGCCAAAGCATTCGCATTATGTTATTAATAACGTATAATTGGTTAAACAGCTTGATATCTATGAACCTCTCTATAATCAATGTCCGCGAGTAAATCCTTGTCCCCGAATGACTGTGGCCTGTCAATATTTAATTTTATCTCCAGAATGTATTGTAAATTGGCATTCTCTTGTGTAAAAAATATACATTTATTCTCCTGATCAACAGAAATCTGCCTACTTTAAATTAGACAATGGAGGCGCATTAACCACATTCGATGACGCTGCGTATAATGTTGCAAACTTAATTTCTGATAAAGTTTTATTATAATTATATTACCAAAATGTACTATTATATCTTTTCAAGTAAAAACAGTCATGTTATCCATTCACCGCAATGGGCTTGAGTGTTTCTCGCTCATATAATATATAAATTTATCTAATGTATATTCAACTTAATTAAGTATGTATTTTATAATTTGATTTGAATGAATTACTATTATGTTAGTCATTTATTGCACCTACTTATTGCCGCCTATGTCGTTGGAAAATTGTTTATTTCATTTTGCTAATGTAGGATTTAGCGTTATATGTTATGCAATGTCATTTAAATCTTTTGAAAGTTGTTGTCCAAAAGAATAAATAATTATATCGCAAAACATAAGCTCATAATCGAAAAATAATCAAACTAGCCCTTTTTTAATCACAGATATTTCCTAAACAAAAGTGTGGAAATATATTTGTGTCATCAAATTCATTAGTGTAAGAGGAATCAAACGTTGACATAATAAAGTTGATCATTTAAACATATTAAATGTTTAGACTACAACAAAAGACAACCAAATGATTGCACCAGTAATAAACAGTCCACATTATCTGTCAACTTGCACTAAGTGTCTTGTCATACTGCCCAATTGCATCTTTTCATTATTGACCAGTTTGTAATATGTGTTGTCAAATCTCAACTATTAGTTACATTTTTGTATTACTACGTTAGCCGTCATTGGTATTTTAATGTGGGTGTTTGATATGACATGTTTGCTTCAATCAAGAGTTATCCAAGCACAATGAATGACGGATTTCATATTTTTGTAAGTTAACTGAGTTTTGTTATCGTCTGACAAAATAAGGGATACAAAGAATAACTTCAATATCTTATCCAACTCTGTAACTTTAAACAAATTGCCGACTAAATAGCGACTGAGACTCAAGTGCTGAATAAAAACAATTCCTACTCCTCTTCAAATCCGTCAGTTTAACAATATGTAATAATGTTGTCCAAGCCAGAGTACCACCTATCATCTCAAAATTGTAACAAGAATAAATATCTCTTAATATATTTATCAAGTATTTGACATTTGAGTAGGATTTAGAGAAAATACACTTCTGGTTACTATCAAACTAGTTCTTCTAAATGCATTGCTATTTCGACATCTGACCAGCTCTCGGGTCAAGTAGTCTACGACTAGTCAAGAACGACGACCAACAGTATAAGCATGATACATCCTAATGATTGTATCAATGGAATCCACACGCAACGACTTGTATTGGTGACATTTGGGCTTCCAAAGCATATATTCTTAGCACAATGACATCATGACATGTATTTTACATATTAAATTCATGAGCGCTATGGTCAATAAATATAATGATTTGCACTGATATTATCAAAATAGACAAAACTGACACTTTCTCATGTTCATGTCTAAGGCAGCATTTATCGTCTAACATTTTTTTAATAATTCAGAAGGCATTTTGACTTCACACTTTATACAATTTGAAACATAACAATGATCTGTAAGAAATATATTGTCATGACACAGGACGACATCTTAAAAAATAGAATCATGAATAACATTTAATACGAAACGTTTTGTTCCTATTTCTAACCTTCAAGTATTATTACAACCTGTCTGTTTGTTTTTGAATTTGGTTAAATAAAACTTGAATCCTATCTGTTAGTTATCCGTTGAATGGGTAGATGTATTAAAAAGATGGATAAAATCGCTTAAAATTTAAAAAAATATTAGAGAAGTAGACTAAAACCTAACTACTCACAATTATCACCATCCACTAATTACTAGCTAGCGCCCACCTTTGTTTGTTAGATAGTTTAAAACCAAGATAAGAATCACTCCATGTGTATCAAAAAATAAAAATTGTTTTTCTTTGAACCAATATTATTATCACTTGAAACTCAATAATTTGTCTTTGATTGTCATCCATTATATCAATACACAAGTTATTTCCTTGACCCCGTTGTAATCTTTATGGAATATCATCGCATCGATGATCTAATAAATACAGACATTTGGTCCAGTATCTTTATGCCGGTAAAAATAGGAAACACATGGTTTTTAGCCCTAACCACCATTAACCGAAGCAACAGATAAATCTGATGCATACGTTAAACTATGCAAAACCCATATTTACTTTCGTAAAAAAGACGGAGTTTCATTTGGCTGCTGTTATTTTCCCCTGATAAAATTGAACAACTTTGATTCTCCACTTTAGACCGCAATTATTTTTTTCCCGTAGATGTAGAAATTAATGTTTTTTGTTTATCTCTTACTTTTACTAACGGCAGCCCTCTTAGAGAAATTAATCTAAGGACTCAACCATGCATTTTAAAAATGGTTGTTTTGTCCCCTTAAATCCTCATATGTACTTTGATAGTTATATTTATAATTATTTGTTTTGTCCTTTGTTGTAGATTCATCTACATTATATCTTAGAGTAATCACTTCAGAGCATTTCTTTCTTTACAGAAGTTTGTTTTCCCATCTTGCGTTTTATGTCAACCTTATCTTCTTCAACTATCTCTTGTTGCCTGTTTGAAATAAAGCTAGTCTTACATTTACAAAATCAAGCATTTTAAACTGCAACGACTTTCAATCATCAGAAATTATAAAAGATACTTGGCATTCTAACTGTGTGTTTCATATCCTTATTAATAACAATACTACATGCCTAAAGTCCAGGCAAATCCATGTGTTGTCTATCAACGTTTTCTTAGACAGTAACCATAACTATATATAAACTTGTTATCTTGTAATATTGGTGTGTTGAATGGTAAAAATTGATCATTTAAAAAGTCAATGCTAGTGCTTTATACAGAAAAATTAAATCCCCTGAAGACCATAACATTTTACAAAAAGACATTCTAAACGTCCAATATTGGGAAACAAATTGGTCCATGAACTTTCACCGAGACAAATTCCAACTCTTACAAATCACTACCAAAAGAAACCCATCCAACTTTACTTACACTATTCACAATGTCATAATTAGCAAAATTGAGGATGCAAAGTATTTGGGCATAAACATTAACTCTTGGAATGGCCACATAGATATCATCTGCAAAAAGGCTCACAACACCCTACATTTTTTTCACAGGAACTTCAAATCCTGCTCCCCGAAAATTAAGAAAAACATTTATCTTGCCTATGTTAGGCCTTCCTTGGAGTGCTCCTGCTCTGTATTGGACCCCCACACTACAGCAAACATCATTCGATTATATGGTGTTCAACGCAGAACAGCACGCTTTATTAAATGTGAATTATCTAGGGAGGTGAGGGTCACTCCTTTGCTACAGGAACTGATTTTAGTTCCGTTTACAAGAACGTAGAGCTAGGACCAAAACCACCATATTGTTCAAAGCACTGAATGGCCTTATTGACATTCTAACTGACCATCTCCACCGTACTATCGGCATCACAAGTCAGTGTCAAAATTTCAGAAAGCCCCACTCCCATACAAATTCTTACTTACACTCATTCTATCCGAGTACCATTGGACTTTGGAACAAGGCCCCTCTTCACGTCAGAAATGCCCCCTCCTCTTGACTTTTCAAAACCAACTCTCTGTGGTTACCCTTCGTAAGCTATACTAAACCACTCAAAAGTTCCTGATGAGTTATGGGACACCACAGGTCTTCTGTGGAGATACCCACCAGCCTGTGAAATGTTCCTCTTTTTCTGTAAATATTATTGTCTTTAGTCATGGATTTTAAAAATTAAAATTATCTGCACTAAATATGCATTTGATTTTATTCCACTTTTGTAGTAATACACATTTTTAATATTTATGAAACACCCTAATGTATAGATGAAGCTGACCTAGTCCTTGAAAGTTACCAACTATAAATAGTTGCTGAGCTACACAATCTTGAAAGCCTTGAAAGCTCGTCATGATTAAATATGCTTAAAAAAGAAACAATATCTGTAAGACACTCGTTATCAACTCGCTATCACTTCG